>PVIH01025805.1:0-19909 GCA_004025045.1 Sigmodon hispidus | reverse complement strand
TGAGGCCTCTAGCCCCCTCCTGACCTCTGGGCGGGGTCCGAATCCGCCCCTCTGAGACCCCAGCAGTTGGTTCGCTCAGTTCGAGGTCGTGGCGGGGTTTCCCTCAGCAGGAGCCGTGGAAGTGGTCAGGGACAGCGTCCACCTGCCCCTGCCCCAGAGAGCGCTGGGATTCTGCAGCCAGCGCTGGGTCCCGGAAGTCAAAAATTATGATTTTTAAAAAGAGAAGTAAAAGAATTTGTTCAGTGCCAATATATGATATATATAATGTCTTTATGTAACATAATACTATATACCAAAAATATACATTAAAAATTTTAAATGTAAATTGCATGGACTTAAAATAATAGAAGCAAACATATTTTCCAAATAGTGACAGAAGAAAATGTATCTTCCAAATTGCCACTTACAATTCCTTTATTAAGTTTATTATGAATTAATTATGTTTCTTGATCTATACATTGAGGTCCTTGCAGCCAGTGTGACTATATTAAGACACAGCCATGGAGGAGGTAATTAATGTAAAATTAATTCATTAGATATAATTCTAATCTCATGGAACTACACTCCTTGGAAAAGGCAGAAACCCACACTGAAAATCTAATGTGAGGACCCAGTGAGAATGAGCTCAGTAAGCAAACTCAGAGAAAAAGGCTTCACCAAAGAGCAACCTGGTCAGTCCTGTGTCTCAGACTTTCAGCCTCTAGGATGTTAGAGAAGTCATTTCTGTTGTTTCAAATGTAGTCTCTTGTGTTTTGCATGGCAACACATGAGAACTAATAATGTGCTCTCCTCATTGGCGCTTTTATTGACGGTGTGTAGAGAATTCAGATATTCATCTTTAAAGACTGGGTTGTCCATGGAGGCTGGTAGCCAGAAACCAGATATGTGATTCCAAAATGTAGCCCTAGCTTTTGCTTAATATTTTTATTAGATTCCATAAGTATTAATTTTTGAGATTTCAGGATTTTTTTACTGTATGTAATTATTCCAGAAGAAGCATTTGTTTATTTTAGTTTTTACTGTTTATTTTTGACATATATATATATATATATATATATATATATATATATACATTCTGATAATAATAATCCCTTCATCTCCCACCACTATTTCCCCTCCTTCTCTCTACAAGTCACATTCCCATGTTTTAGCTTTTTTGGAGACCCACTGATTTTTAGCTGGTATTATCTGTGTGGCCATGATTGAGCTCCTTGGTCAATACTGATGACAATGACTGCTCTTCCCCAGAACCATCACAGAAGGGTATGGTCTCTTCAATTCTTTACCAGTTATTGATTGACACTAATAGCCCAAGTCTTGTGTAGATCAACTAAAGGCAGCCATGACACTGGGAGATCATGACTGTGTTAGTTAGGAGATCATGTATTTCATAGCCATTCTCATTTGTCTCTTACATTATCTACAGCCCCTCTTCCACAATGTTCCCTGAACCTTAGAGGTGGTGAATATAAATGTCCTGTTTGGAGCTGAGCATTCAACTGTCACTTATTCTCAAGAGTCATGAGCAGCCATGTGTCTCTGCATTCACCACCTACATTACAAAGATAGGCTTCTCCAATTCAAACTACAAATGGCATTTGCCTGTTACTATAAATGTCAGTATTTAGAAGGAAACTTGACACCATGACAGTTGAACTAAATGAAAGCATTAAGCTCATCCCTATGATCTAAAGATGACCTCAGTTAGGGGTCTTTGACCATGTTTATGGTAGGCAGAATGAATTCCTTCCTGTAACTAGGGCCTCAGATCCAGTCAGAAAGAGCTGTTGCTTCTTATCAGTTGTGAGATTACTGCATAAGCAGGTGTTTCTTGCTGCAAGATGGATATTGTAGCATGCAGAGTTACCAGCTGGATAAGATAGTCTTAAACCCTGCAGGCTACAAAGTACTTTCTAGTATTATGAAAGTTATCCAGCATGGAGAAAGCCTCCAGCTCAGTTTCAGGCAATTTTTTTTCACAATTAGCAATCTAGATATATGGCATCTTTAGCAATAGACTCTTAGCAACTAGTTCTCGGTGAGTGACCAAGAATTACTTTTCCCAGTCATGTCATAAGAGCAAAAATAAAAAGTTCAGTGATAAATTTTTATAAGATTGTCAAGTTAGGGACTATCAGTCATAAATAAAAGCTTTCCAAAAAAAAGATATCATAGGATAAATTTGTTGTCTCATCTAAAGGGTTTATTTATAACTTTTATACTACTTTGTAATTACATGATATTTTTTCTATACAAACTATAAATGTCATACAGTTTTTGATAGTTATTTATTAAAGGTTCTTTAAATCTGATATAATTAATACAGAATACATTAACTATATATTTTAATTGTTTTAAATAAATAATGTTTATTTTTCTTTGATCTATTTAGAGAGGATTTTTTATACATTAAGTAAATTAACAATTTAAAAATATTTTAAAGAAAGTATGCTTGAAAATATTTAATATATGACATGTGATATACATCGTAGTTTTTATTTTGAAAATAGGAAAATCTAGGGGAATAATTGAATGTTTGCCCATTTGTGATTTTCATTACAAAACAGATTATAAATTTTCTTGGAATTGAGAATCTTCTTTGTTATAAGAAAAATTAAATAATTTAGTATTGGTACTTGGTTTCCACAGGGCAAAATGGATTAATTTGATGAAATTAATGAGACATATATGAGATATCAACATTAACTTTCAAAGCAATGATATTTTCCTCGACAGTCAATAGAGGAGGAGCAAGTCATAGATGCAATGACTGCAGAAGACAGAGTTATAGAAGAGAGGTTTTGACAGTGATAACTTGAGTGTTTTGATGCCCTGTGCTTCAAACAATTTTTTTTGTTATTTTTTTTAACCACCATTAGTAACCAAAACATGGGTAGAGTGTACAATGAAGCTAAAATTTTATCCTGAATATACACATTTTGTATACATGAATTCACAAAGAAACACACCTTGAATTAGAAACAGAAGTCTGTGTCAGAAAAGGGCAAATGTTGCTTGTTGTTCTGTGATTCCATGCCTTGACATGACATGAAATGTATAGACCAAAGGATGTGTCCATCTTTTTCTTCAAGGTTTCTGTTACAATCAAGAGATCTTCTAGTACACTAGGCACTTCTGATGGATGAGATATTGTTGTGAAATACAGATTTTAGTGTGAAGAAGACATACAATATTTAAATGAAGTTGCTTTATAGGTGCTTATAAGTGAGAATGAGTCAAAGTGAGAGAGAATTAGCTGTAATTCTAGATTAAAGATTAAATTGTGTTGGCTGCCCTAGGAAGACACGCCTTAGGAGGAAACCCTTGAATAGAGAGAGACCTAGGGTATTAAAGGAAATTTTATGGGAACACATGGGCAAAGAACATTCCAGACACAGGATGTATGTACTAAGGCAAATGCATGGGAACAATCAGAGTGAGTGTGGTCAGCAGAGTAATGACATCATCTGACTCATGTTTTAAAAGAGTATCATGCCTGCGTACAAGAAAGAGTGTCCATAAAATAAGACAGGGACTGGTAGATTAAACCAAAGGATAAGCCATAAAAGAAATTAAATTATTGAAACTAGAATCAGTAGTATTTAGTGGTAGATTCAATATAATGGTGAAAGGGTTACAGGAAGAGAATAACTAGAAAAGGGATTAATAAAACTTTAGATGATGAACCAGACAGAAATACTTCCAACTTTTCAGGCGGTATGTGATCTGTCATAGTTGTTCAACTCACCTTCATTTGTGAAAACAGTTGTAGGTAATACACAGTACATAGAATATAATATATATATCTGTTTTCTGATTAAACTTAGTTATTAATACATGCATCTTGGTTTGCAGATGATATTTTGCTGTCCTCTTGATCCAAAATTATTCCTTGGATGCATGAAAAACTGTTCTCTTCTGAGAAACCTTGTTATTCAGAAGCTCACAGGTCCCATGAAATCCCAGATCTTTGTCATTGGTGTCACCTTTCATAACGGATGGAAAGCGTAGATAGCTCTAGTCTTGCTGGATAAAGAACAGCATTGTTGAGAGAATCACTGCATTTAATCCATCCAAGTCATTTTAGAAAATAGCTAAAATCAGACCAACAGATGCTTGGGTTATGCATTTGCTATTTTTCTTTACATACACATTTGTTTGTTGAGACTACTAGCTGAATGTGGTAATAGTTTGGAACAGTCTGTGATTATTATCTGCTTTGCTTTTATGCAGTATGTTATTTATATAATTTGAATTTTTGTTACGTTTATTTTAATTGGTATATGTGTGCACATGCATGCATGTCTATGCCCAATATGTATGTAGATGTCAAAGGACAGCCCCCAGGAGTCATTTCTTGCCTTTTACCATGTGAATTCCAAAGATTCAAAGCAGGCTTGGCTTCATTAACTGAATCATTTCTACATTCCAATGCCATTATTTAAAATGATTGCCTGTATGTACATATGTAAATTACATATATAGATATAGGTGTTAAAAACTCAACAAATTCTTTTCTGATTTAAAATTCTATTTATTCTCTTTCTTATTGTTGAGAATAGATTATTTACTTATATAAAGATGTAATCAGGAAAACAAATCTACTTTAAATAAGAGATTATGTAACTAAACTTAGAATTTGAAAAGTTATTTGGAGGCTCTAGCCTGGGAGTGCAGTTACTCATGTACCCTTGACTGAAGACCATTACTTCTCTTATCTGGGAAGGGCATCCTTGGGCAAAGGCATCCTTTCTCAGCTTTCATAGAATGCACAGCTTTCAGGGAGATGCATATGTGACAGTGAGGGAGGAAGGAGAGACCAGCCTAAGAGCCAGATCAGCTAAGCCACCCCAAGTAATCAATGGAGTGACAGATGTCACAGTCAGATAGCTCTCGAGTTTCCTATTTGGAATTTAAAAGAGTCTGCTAAATTATTTTATTTTATTATTATTTTTATTATTTTGACCCACTGAATCTAATTACCTACATATGATTACTAAAAATTGCACTAAAATAGATATAATAAGTCATTATATTTAATCAACTAATATGAATGTCATCTACATGTAAATATATGTGACTTATAAAAAGTTCTTTATGAAATATAAATAATATTTAAATGCTTTTCTTTATCAGCAACATGTCAATCCTTAATACTTGGAACCTCTCAATTTGGACTTTTGTCTTCCTTAGAGTTTTAAAGCCTGTTTTCCTTTAGACAAAGTATCATCATATTGCAACCGAGGAACAAAATTATACACATTTTAGACATACCACTGAGTAATCAGCTCCCTTCAGAAAGATGTTTGGGTTTAATATTGAAAACATCTTAATAGCTGGAATTATTACCCACTGAGTCAATCACCATAATGTCCTCAAACAGACACATTTCTTAGAATGAGTAGCAGTTTTTCCAAATGATGCCTCTTAGGAAAAATATCTACAGATGTTAACATTCTTGATGAGGAAGAGCCATTATCTCTTTTCTCTCTTTTGCTTTGTTTCTGCCCTCATCTTCCATCTGTTCCCCTTCACCATTGTTCTTGCTCCCTTCCTCTTTGGCTTTCTTTTACCTCTGCACCTTGCAATTATCTCTAAACTACCAGTATTAAACACACAGGAGACTTCAGATTTGTTCTTCTTCTGTGTTTCTGCATTTGTGATTCTACATCCAAATAACATAATTTTACAAATTTGCTATATAGAATCCTGCCTTGACATTTTAAAGAGATTTATTTATTTTTAATTTATGTATGGATGTTTTGCCTGCGTGTATGCCTGTGTACCACTGTGTGCAGAGCTCACAGATGAATGAAGAAGGAATAAGATCCACCGGAACTATAATTACAGACGTTGAAGCCACCATGTGGATGCTAAGAATTAAGTTCAAGTCCTCTGGAAGTGCAACCAGAGTTCTTAATTACTGAGCTGTATCTCCAGCCACTGATTGACTTCTTAAAACTGGATTACCGCTCAGAAAAAATTCATAAAAGCATTGCATGCATTGAGATGCTGTTGAGATTACCTGAATTAAAAATTTTTACATAATATGAGCTCCATATTTTCTATGATATTGAACCTAGAATACATATTAAATTGGCTATATCATTTTACAATACTAAAATATAAGTTATGCATGATTATGAGTCTAGATAAAGTGATGGAGAGAAGAGTGAGTGACTGGGAGGGTCGGGAAGGGAGAGGGATTCTGAACAGGGGGATACATGGATAAAAAATATGACTTTATTCATAATAAAAAAATTATTGGTTTATTGTAGCTATTTGCTTTTTTAGCTGATAAATGTTTTGTGGTTTCTAGTCATTCAGTTGCTAAGGTTGTCAAAACATCTTACTAAGAACTTCAGAATAGAACAATGATGACTGAAGTTTTCTTTGTTAGACAAGTCATGCCACAAGATCTTAAGAAATATTTAGAAAGGCATCTGATGCTGTATTAGTCAGGTTCTCTAGAGTATCAGAACTTATAGGATGAATGTGTATTATATATGTAGAATATATAATATAGAATGGCTTACCAGCTGATTCAACAATAACTGCCGATGAATGGAAGGTCTCAATATTCAGAAATTATTTGTTCAATCTACAAGGCTGATGTCTCAGCTGATCTCCAGTGTACTCTGGGATTCCACAGAAGTAGGCTTTAATGCCAATAAAGGAATGGATTTGGTAGTGAAAGCAAACAGGCAAAGAGAAAACAAGCCTCTTTCCTTCTTGCCCCTTATATAGGCTGCCAGCAGAAAGTGTGGTTCAGAGGAAAGATGGATCTTCCCACCTCAAAAGATCTTGATTAAAAGTTTATCCTCCCACATCAAAGATCTAAATTAGAAGTGGAGCTTTCTACTTCAAATGTTTTAAACAAAAAAAAATCCCTCATGATTGTGCCTATTCATTTGGGTTTTCATTAATTTCTGATGAAGTCAAACTGACAACCAAGAGTAGCCATCAGAAGCACTTACAAATATGTACTCAAAGACCTGTTTGACAAGGATACACATAGATGTTATTTATTTCTGAAAGAGAAAAAGTATGCAACAATTGGTAAAAGGCCTTCCTACTACATTATGCAAGGATGTTGGTTCAATTGCCTGAACTACAAAACATAAACTGGTCAATAAATAAGTTTATTAATTAATTCTGTAATTCTACCTCATCAAGATGTCTTTAATTTTTTTATTTAAGTTCTACTTCCTTGTAAAGTACTTACTGTTAGGTCTCTATTTTCATTTCTCTTTTTATTCACTTACATCTGAGTTAACTTTTAGTTTTAAAGGATTTATCATTTTATTAGGATCTAATTATTCAATGTTTCAATATTCTTTTGACTAAGATTTCCTTCAAACAAAAATTATTTGCAAATAATATATGGCCCTAAGATCCCCAAGACAAAAGTATGGTCTTAATTATATTTATCATGAAATGAAATCCTGTATCTACAGTTTAGAGTGCAAATATTTGTTTCTGTATACAGCATACTTTCTGCTTCACTGTGTATCTATGTCTGTGTGTGTTTGTATATGATATTAGAGAATCATAGATAAATGTTCTATGACAGATGTACATAGAGTGACCTATTCACTGTCAAAATACTACTTAAAGTTTTAAAAGATAAAATTTAATATGTATACAATGATTAAAGTTAAAACTAATATTAAATTGTAGCTACTTGATGACTCTGACTCTAAACACTAACACAGCTATACTAAGAGCAAGGAAAAGACTCTCCTAGTCACATGTCACTGTGTAACTGCCCATTTTTGGTTATTAGAGTTCTCTGAATCAGAATTTCTCCAAGTTTAGCTATGAACCAATATATCCTATGGTAAATTAAGAAAATTAATTATATAAAGAATCGTGGGCCCTGGTGTAGTGGCATATTCCCAGAATCCTACTAGCCAGGCTATGGAGAAGGATCATGAGTTTAAGACAACTTTTGCTGCATAATAAATTTTAGACTAACCTGGGCTTTAGTGTTGAAACATTGTCTCAACCAACTAGATAGCTCAGGGACATACAGTAAAACCAAAAGTAAAAGGTACTGTTAAAAAAAAAAAGTAGCAATAAGATCATTCTAATGATATTCTGCTATACTTGTATCCCAGGGCTTTGCTCAGTCATTATCAAAAGCAGTTTCCTCTAGCAGCAGATGGAAACAAATACAGAGATCTACATCCAGATATTATAGAGGCTGAGAGACTCAGGAATGCTCATCCCTAAATAGGATGTCTCCATCAAATCCCTTCCCCCCAGGGCTCAGGAAAACCTGTGGAATAGGAGGCAGAGATAGGGGAGGAGAGGGAGGACACCAAGCAAACAAGGTCCTTTAAATTAACAAGATCAAAGCTCATATGAACTCACAGAGACTGAGGCAGCATGCACAGGCCTACTCAGGTCCTCAGCAGGTTCTTTAAATATGGCTTCCAGTCTAGTATTTTAATGGTATTCCTAAGCATATGAGCATGTGAGTCTCCAATTTTTTAACCTTCTCTAGAAGTCTTTTTCTCTGTTTGTTTTGTCTAATTCTGATGTATTTGTTTTGTGTTTATTATTATATTTTAATTTATTTTATACCTCAGAACCTTGTCTGTTTTCTCAATGGAGACAAAAGGGTATGAACTGGATGGGAGAGGTAAGGGTGGAAATGAATTGGGAGCAGTAGAAGGGTGGGAAACTGTAATCAGGGTGTATTATGTAAGAAAAATATACTTTCAATAAAAAATAGAAAAACAAAGAAAATCTAACATATTTTGCTGTTATTTGAGTAAAAAATTAGGTTTTTGTTCCCTGTCTCCAGTTTCATTAGAATGTAACTAACAAAAACTATAGGCATTCATGTTAAAGATATAAAACATGTTATAGTGTTAAAATAACAATAAACAAATATAATAAAGTGTTATTTAACCACAACAAACAAGAATAGAACAAAGTAAAACAAAAGAAAATGTATGAAACATTTCCTCAGTAATAGAGAATATAATCACCAATTTTTTATTTTATTTTATTTTATTTATTTTCTTTTTTATTATTATTATATCCTTATTCAAGGTCCTTTCCCCCTCCCAACATATCAGGTCATTCTCTCTTCTCCACAACTCCCCCCCCCGGGCAGGCAGTACCATTTACCTTTATAAATATCATTTTTGAAAAAATGTAGACCACTGGGGGAGATGTGGAGAAGAGAGAATGACCTGATGTTGTGGGAGGGGGAAGGGATCTTGAATAAGGACATACAAGGATAGAGAATGTGACTTCTTTATTCATAATAATAAAGAAGGAAAAAATAAATTCATTCCATTAAACTTTATGTTTTAGGATGAGATTCTTGATTTCCTAGGCCTTTGTCTCAAAATGTCCTTTTTGTCTCCTTTTGTATATTAGCATGACTATGTTGAGCACAGCATAATAGTTACCCAGACTCCCAGATGGATCACCACCAGGGATCTGGATAACAGCTGTCCATCCTCTGTTGTTCTATTGTACTTTATAGTCCTCTGCAAAAGTAATTAGAAGTGAAAGCAGTTAAGTAACTTTGAAATTAGAATCATCAAATTTTCCGCTGTGTTTCAGGAACACATAATTTATCATTTAAAGTTCAATGCATGCCCTTCATAGATTACAATTATGAAAAAACCGTGGGTGTGATCTAGTGTTACACAGCTTGTCTAGCTTGTAAGAGACCCTGGATTCAATCCTCAGTACTTCCAAAAAGAAATTTTAGAGATGGAACAGGAAAGAGCACATGTAAGGTAAAATGCTTTATATACAAATATGAGAACTGAAGTTCTCAGTGCTCAGAGAAATCCAGGGCTGGCATGTAAGCCTTTCTTGACCCTTTGTGCTTAAAGCAGAGACAGGCAATCCCCAGAGCAAACTGGCTAGCTAGAAAAAGCCAAGTTCTGTTATATATTGAAAGAGCTACCTCAATATATAACATTAAAGAAACATCAAGGAAGATATCCGTCATCACCCTCTGGTCTTTATATGTGAACACACACACAACCACACATACAATCATGTACACATACATACACAAAAAATTATAGAGGTATAAAAGTATAATTTAATATGATACCTTAAAACTCTCTATTAAGAGCCCATATAGTACTAAAATGTTTCATCACTATCTTCATTTTAGCTCACTATTTCAGAGGGTTTGTCCTATGGTTACTTGGTTTCATGCACTCAAACAGAATATATTTCTTATTTTTGTAGAATGAATTCTCATTTTGTATCCATGTATCCCCTTGTTAAAACTCCCTTCACCCTCCCAACCTCTGCTAGATGGTCTCTCTTCTCCACATCCTCTCCTCAGAAAGGGCAAGAGGTCCCAAGGCAGATTAGTTCAGCATCCACTACAGGCAAATCTGTTTTCCTCATCCTAATATCAAGCTTTGGTTAGGTGTTCCTCAGAATATTGTAGCAGATGAATGAGACAAATAAAAAACAAGTAAGCACCAGAGACAAGATATT
The DNA here is from genome assembly GCA_004025045.1 of Sigmodon hispidus. Taxonomy (NCBI): domain Eukaryota; kingdom Metazoa; phylum Chordata; class Mammalia; order Rodentia; family Cricetidae; genus Sigmodon; species Sigmodon hispidus. Next base: position 9,421 of record PVIH01025805.1, on the reverse strand, counting down.
GTCAAAGATCTGGCTAAGTGAACCATTTCCTCCAGGGGGTACTGTCTACTAAAGATATCAGAAACACATGAGACCTTGAAGTTCTTATTATTATGTAACAGTTCTACCTCTACTGAGTTTCTTCTGTGTTCCTCATCCAGTTTATTTCACTGGTTGCCAAAATGTCATGTGTAAAGGAGTTATTGTATCTGGCTGTATTCAGTAAATTTCAAAAGGAATCTTACTATGTATGTATTCATTATGTTTTTTTCTTTATAACATTTTATATTTTAAGCACATGATAGATGACACTTCATTATATAAATTTTAAGACAGTTCTAGGTACATAGTAGATATTGAATAGAATGGCTCTAATTAGTTGAAGTTTCTACTTCATAACAAAGTGAGTTTATTTTACTTTCTTTTTTCCAATTATGAAAATATTTTTTATTTTTTTAAATCAACAAAAATCCATGATGGGAAGAGTTCATGAAATCAAATCCTACTTTCCACCACCACACAAATTTCCCAGGAGAGTGGTTCACATATCCCAATAATTTTGTTTGCAAAATGCTGGAAGAGACAATCTTTAATAACAGTGCTGTAGACCTTTTTGGGAGAGGGATGCCATATGAAAATACTCTGTCCATCAGCTAACTCTAAATTATTAACAGCAAGTAGGCAACCATCGAGTAAAAATAAAATAAGTCAGAATACAAAAAGACTCTTTCCAATGATTGTTTTTTAGTTCTAGTGTATGCATACATTCTTCTATCCAGTGACATCTAGGATGTTTCTCATTTCCAGCTATTATGAATAGGACAGCATTAAACACAGTTGAGTAAGTATCTCTGTGGTAGGATGAAGTAACCTTATGGAATATGTGTTGTTATATCTTGAAGTAGCTCAAATCTCATCATCCTTAAGAACTGGCATACTGAATTCCACAGTGACTTTACATTTTTTTTATTATTTTATTATGAAAAAAGTCACATTTTCTATCCATGTATATCCTTATTCAAGGTTTCTTCCCCTCCCACTCACTCCAGTCATGCTCCCTTCTCCACATCTCCCCATCTCCTCCCCAGCATCCTCCCTGGCAGATTCAGTTTCCTCACCCCACCATCAAGACTGAGTCAGGTGTTCCTCTAGAGGGAGTGGGATCCAAGGTGCCACTCCCAGGTGTTTCAGATCCAAATCTGTTCAGGGGTTGTGGTTTGCAGCTTGGACATGCTTTGCTTTTTGATTTTTTGTTTAGAGTCCATTAATGAGGGAGTACATCCCCTGCTTATCTTTCTGGGTTTGAGACACCTCGTTCAGGAGGATATTCTCCAAATCCATCCATTTGTCTGAAAATTTTAGGATATCATTTTTTCTTACTGCTGAGTAGTACTCCATTGTGTAGATGGACCACAATTTGTTAATCCATTCCTCAGTTCAGGGGCATCTAGGTTGCTTCCAGATTCTTGCTATTACGAATAATGCTTCTATGAACATAGTTGAATTAATGCCTTTGGAGTGTGAATGTGCATCTTTCGGGTATACACCCAGAAGTGGTATTGCTGGATACTTGGTGAGACTGATTCCCAGTTTTCTGAGAAACTGCCACACTGCATTCCAGAGTGGCTGAACAAGCTTACACTCCCACCAACAATGGAGGAGTGTTCCCCTTGCTCCACAACCTCTCCAGCATAGGCTGTCATCTGTGTTTTTGATCTTAGGCATTCTGACAGGTATAAAGTGGTATCTCAAAGTTGTTTTGATTTGCATTTCTCTGATGACTAAAGAAGTTGAGCACTTTATCAAGTGCCATTCAGCCATTCGAAATTCTTCTGCCGAGAGATTTCCCTTTTTAGTTCTGAACCCCATTTTTTGATTGGGTTATTCAAAGTTTTGGGCTCTAGTTTCTTGAGTTCTTTATATATTTTAGAGATCAGTCCTGTATCATTTGTAGGGTTGGTGAAAATCTTTTCCCATTCTGTAGGCTGTCGTTTTGTCCTATTGACAGTGTCCTTTGCTTTACAGAAGCTTCTCAGTTTCATGAGGTCCCATGTATTGATTTTTGTTCTTAGTATTTGTGCCACTCGTGTTATATTTAGGAAGTGTTTGCCTGTGCCAATTCATTGGAGCGTATTTCCCACTTTCTTTTCTATCAAGTTCAGAGTGGCTAGGTTGAGGTCTTTGATCCACTTGGATTTGAGTTTTGTGCAGGGTGACAGGCTTGGATTGATTTTCATTTTTCTACACACTACCAAACAGCTATGCCAACACCATTTGTTAAATATACTATCTTTTTTCCATTGAATATTTTGGGCCTCTTTGTCAAATATCAGATGTTCATAGGTTTTTGGGTTAATGTCAGGGTCATCAATTCAATTCCATTGATCCACAAGTCTGTTTTTATGCCAGTACCAGGCTGTTTTTATTACTATAGCTCTATAGTATAACATGAAGTCAGGGATGGTGATGCCTCCTGAGTTTCTTTTGTTGAGCAAAATTCTTTTGGCAATCCTAGCTTTCCTGTTATTCCAAATGGAGTTGAGTATTGTTTTTTCAAGGTCCAAAAAATATTGTGTTGGGATTTTGATGTGCAGTGCTTTGAATCTGTAGATTGCTTTTGGTAGAATTGCCATTTTTACTATGTTGATCCTACCTATCCAGTAACATGGGAGATCTTTCCATTTTCTGATATCTTCTAAATGGGTTAATTTTTCTATAATTCTTTCTTTGCCTGTTATGATCCTTTGCTTTCTTTTAAATGGAGATGCCTCTGCTGCTTGCCTTTTAAGTTTGCATTAAAATCAATAAAAAGCAATGCTAGCCAGTTGACAGAATAGGAATTCCCTCATTGGCAGATTTTTTTGTTATTTCAGTTTGATAAGAAATTGACTCACAATTAGCAGAGTCTAGATTTTATTCAACTCAGCTGGCTCAATATTTGTTTTTGCCAGACAGGGTTGTTAAATGTTATTAGGTGTTGGATATAGACCAGATAGTAGAAGCTCCTGACCTCATAACTTTTATCACCCAATCAGAGGTAATTCTGCTAATGTTTTTCTCAGCCATGTATCTACATTGTTTGTATTTACTTTTATTAATATGGCTTTAAATCATTTTACTATTAGACTGGTTGCTGTTATTTTGATTTTTCAGAGTACTTTCTTTGTTTTTAAATAAAGTCTCATTTTTTTAATCCATGTATCCCCTTGTTCAAACTTACTTCCCCCTATCAAACCTCCCAGTCACTCTCTCTTCTACCCATCTCCTTATCTCCTCCCCAGCAAGGGAAGAATGTCCCAAGGTGCCAACGTGGCTTAGTTCAGCATCCACTCCTGGCAAATCTGCTTTCCTCATCCCAACATCAAGACTGGGTCAGGTGTTCCCCTGGAAGGAATGGGCTCCAAGGTGCCGATACAAGGTGCATCAGATCCCAAGCTGTTCAGTGGTTGTGGTTCTTTGCAGAGTACTTAACTTGATCACTCTGTTTTTTCTCTGACAGCTCATTTAAGCATTTGATTGGAGGACTGGATGATGTTTCTAATAAAGCATATGAAGATGCAGAAGCAAAAGCAAAGTAAGTGAGATTCACTTTGGGACTTCATCCTCATAAAATGATTTTAATAGGTTAAGGTCAAATATTTAGACTTCATGTCAGTGCTCTGGCAGTAAGACTCTGATTACTTAAAAGAACTATTAAGGAAACAATGCTTGTTACACAATATGCTTACTTAGGATGGCTCTTTTCAATGTGAAATCTTAATTTTGCGAAGATCAACTCAGGAAGGTAAGTGGTAGTTTAAAATCCAATGTAAACAATTGCAATAAAACATATAGTTGTCAGACTGAGCATATTTTATGATGACATTAAATGCTAAATATCTCATTAATTATAATTTTGTATTAACACAATTTTTTTTACATGGATGATTTGCTATAAAACCAACTTTTAATGTTTGGCAAAGATTTCAAAAGTTCAAGGTTCTTTTTATTCCAAAGAAATATAGGTTACTTTGAAATAAAACAGTGGCCTTCATGATCCTCTCCCTTTTCACCAATACAAACTGATAATTCATATTCTATAGGACAACAGAAAGATTTAACAGATAAAATTTAGTGTTAAGTCCATGGTTTGTACTGAAATTTTATCATTAATTTTGGAGTAACCTCAAGCACAAACAAAATAAGATACTTTGCTCTAAGAATCCTTGAAAATAACATCTAGTTTAGGAGTGAAATATTAAGAGCTACATTTCATGTTAACCTCTTGAATACATGCAGGTATATAAATAAGATGATTGGTGGCCATCTTGAAAACACGAGCACCTACTTTAAACACACATAAAAAGCCAACTGCCTCTATCTATCTGTTTTCTTAAGGCTTCAGATAGATGGTTTTAATATAACTCCTATTATTCAAGTAAAAATTGATACCAATCTCAACTTTAACATTATCAGTGAGGAAAAAATTACTGTGGATGAGACCTTTCTCCACATCTATTGACTTTGTAGAAATAATAGTGTGACAGTGTATGAATTCTAACCATTCATGGATTCACTTATACACGCTTCACTTCAAGGGAATAAATAAATCGGTCAGAAGGAAGATTTAACCATAGTTTGTTACACTGTCACATGATTCTGAACAAAAACTGAAACTCTTTATTCCTCTACTCCCTCTTGGTCATGACTCCCAACTCCTGTCTCTCAGCCCAGATACCACATCATTAAAGTGTTAGCTATTGCTATATTTTAGTTGATGGCATGATGCAAAGCCTTTGTAAATTGCTACAAAAGTGAATGGCCTTGTTGAAGTAATCTTTGAAAACATACTTAAATATATGACTGTGATAACATATCAATTATTCCACATACATAAAAATATTTTGCATGACTAAAAACATTTAATCTTATATAATTTCTCGTATTTCAATAGTAATATATTAAGTCATACTTAGGCTAGGAAATATCCATAGATACAGTTTTATAAAACAGTAACAGTTTAGCCAAACAGTTATGGTTAAGGAATAAAAATAATAAAATGACTGTCTGTCTACAGCAAGATACTTCCCAATGTTTGCTTGACCAGTAGATTTGCTAGACAATAATTTGGACAACATGAAATAAACATACAGCCCTAGTGTATACAACATGATTTTATATATATATATATATATATATATATATATATATATATATATATATATATATAAATTTGTAACTAATCACAGTAATTAAGCTTACTAACCCCAACTATCACCGGACATAAGTTACTCTTGTGCAGGTGGTAAACTGGTCAAATTCTGATTAAATCAGCCACTGACCTAATCAATAACTTGATGGGAATTATTGATTTGATTATTAATGGATTGATTCAGCCACCAGATGGGATCAATCTGTAGTCCTATTAGCCACCAATTAGATCAACTATTAATAGAGTCAAACTTGGTTATAGAGACCTCTTATTAGATCAGCTACTAATCTGATCCATTGCTGGTGAATAGGCTTCTGCTCAGATGGCCTGTGGATTAAAAGGCTGTCTCAGAAGACACATTCAGAAGAGATTTATCTTAAGTTGTTTGATTATTACTAAAACCAAGTGGATGTATACTTAATATTTTTTTCAATGTTAATCATTACTTAGGACTGTAGTTTGAAGGAAAAAACAAACAAACAAACATAAACCCCTGATCTGCATTCTAGAGAGAATGATAATAAGAAGTTCATTTTTTGAAACTGTCTCATAACAAATAAATGTTAGAGTAGTTGTATTTATGCTTTCTACACTGTTACCACTTTATACAGTGCTAACAAATAACATCAGAAGGTGTCTGACATAGTAGTCACCTCTCAATCACATGCCCTTTTGCTCAGATGAGGCCAACTATGAATTTCCATAACGTATGCCTTTTATCTGAACTAGAAAACTCAGATGTCTGTTTGTGTTACCACTGTTGTTTCTTTCCATTGACTTTCTTCCTTTTGAATACATTTTATACTCACTTGATATTTAAGAAACTTTAAAAGGCTTGCCTATGCAATAAAAACTAGGATCATTCCCTAATTGGTTTAAATTCCCTTGATAATTCTGTTAATTCCTTTACATTGCTATATAGACTGAAAGCAGGTACAACAGAGGTGATGATTAAACTTCACTGTGTAATTTGCAATTTTTTCAAGATGCCTCTTTTTCAGTGTTTTTCGAAAACCATGATATTTGAGGTTACTATATTTTTAAAACTCCACTAAAATGTTAATTACTCATGTAGGACTATCATTTTTTTCCATGTCTATTCTAATTTGGGAAAGAGGACATAAAAATAGGATTGACTGTAACAACTGACTTCTCTAGACATAAAACTCAGAATTGAGGATCTCATTGCCATTGAGAATGGCAATGGCCAATGGCATACTGACTACCTTCAGTAGACACACTATTATTTTCAGAAAATCCATACCAAGTATGTAGATCAGATAGTCCAGAAAAATTGGCTTGAAAGAAATACCTGACTGAAACATTTTCAAAGCTCTTCTCCTGAAAGAAATATATCCTCTGCCTATATTGGAACATATCTTTTCTAAATTTATTCTTGAAGAAGCTTTACTTTTATGGCATGTTCAGCCTTTCTTAATTGCTGATAATCTTCCACTAAAGGCTTTGCTTTTTAAAATACGACTTATAGCCACCAAAAATCAGAGAAGTAATGTAATGTCAAAATTAAGGATCACTTGGAATATAAAGTAGCATGTGTGATGAAATGTCCATAGCAATCTTGCTATAAGGAACTCATTCACTTGATAAAAGCATTTTTAAATTTATTTAATATGAGTTATACCTTGTACTATATAATATGCATATTGACACAAAGCACATTTTTTAATACTAAGGAATATCTTGTAGTTTAAAGGGAGACTGATATATAAGTCAATGGTTGTTTTCACCCCATGTTTTAAAAAATAAGTTATGATAGCTGTTATAATATGATTTTGACTACTCTCCTCCATTCATGTGTAAAGCTTGTTTTATAAAATCATAACTGTTTATAAATATAAATGTTTTATTTTATTAATTTATTTTTAACAGATGAATATATTTATTAAATAATATATTGTATGGTTAGAGCATCATAAATCTATTTATTGCTGAATATTATGCTCAGAAAAAATAGGCAAGAGAAATTTTATAATAAAAAGTACCTCAATTTATATATAATACACTTTACAGTCAACTTAGCTTATCATAAACACGTTTCCAGTAAAAAGTACACTCTTAAAGTGATTCACATATGCCATTATTATATTCTCAGGTTGAGGGCTTATAGTGGGCTAAAAGGTAAACGCTCTTTTTATCTATAATGTTTATTATTATTATTAAAATGTTTTGTACTTTTACTTTTTATAAAAAATATTATGGCAAGATAGAGAAAGAAAAAGAAAACCAACCAGGCCAATCTAACATGTGCTCCTAACTACTTTTGTGTTTTAGTCACACTTACATGTTTTATATATTGTTTTCCTCCATTTAGTGTCATCACATTGTAAACATACAGCAGCATTCTATATTCTGCTGATAACATCTTAGTGGCTGCCTGGGAACACAGTGAATGGAAATCTAGTTTTCTAGATTGATTCAAGTTAAAGCCTTATTCATTTGGTTTATTTTTCTTTTGAACATATGTTCTTAATCACTCCCCAAAACAGAACAACAAAAACAAAACCTCGCCAATAGCAAAAGCCACATACCCATATGGTCCATCCAGCTGTGCAAATTACTCAATATCATGCATCCATAGAAAGTTTCAGTATTTTAGACCATTTGGTCCATCTGCCACCTGCTCTATCCTGCTGTCTTATCTTGAAGCTGGGGATGTACCTATCTAGGTACTTCCACTGAGATAGTCTGATAGCTGTATCAGTAGACTAGTTTATGCAGTTAGTAACAATGTAGGTGGATGAGAATTAATATTGCTCTCCATGAGAATCTCATCATGTTAAAAATCTATGTGAAATATTTTCATGCTTTATAACCTGCAACGTCACTGACTAAGTAAACCTGGACTCCTCTGATAACTCATAGCACTGGCCTCACCCCATGTTCATTCATTCTTTTATATACATTGATTTACTCAGCAGATAACTCTCCATATGCCTACAAAATCTTCCCCTCCCCATAAAGTAGTGACTAAAACAGACACATTCCCTGCTATCATGATATATTTGGTGTATAGTAACAGAAATAAGCAATTACTATGACAAGACTTTTATGGTGTAGTGATGTCATCAGTGCATTTGAACTGAATTCTGAGTAATTAGCTGATGTGGGCTAGGCAGGGAGGTACAGAGAGATTATAGAATAAGAAACATGCAAATGCCAAATACCAAATTAAATTCTAGAAGGAACCAGTAAGGTTGGAGAACAGGAGGATCATAAAACTGGGGATTAATTCCTAGGAAATTTAACTTTTAAAAGTCAGGAAAAATAATCAGAAAAGACTGAGATGACATGAGAGGTACAAGAAAATCCAGATGTGTGTGGTGTCACTGAGGCCAAGAGTAGTGTGTCTTGGTCCTTTTGGGCTGCAATGCCAAAATGCCATGAAGTGATAAATAAGAATAAACTTGACAAGAACCCCCTGGAGAAGCCGTGTTGCTTTGCTTCTAAACTCCTTTCATCCTTTCCAAATCAATTCTCCTGTTCTATGCCTTGTTTCTCAAGAGAATATGTTGTATTTTAGAGAGGGAGAGAAGATGTTCAAGAGAAAAATGCTGAGTCAAATCATCTTTTAGACAAGAGATTTATTAAAGTTGGCAATAGGCAAAAAGAGGGCTCTGCAACTCAAAATACATGGCCAAGGGTCACTCTATCTAACTAAGGGAGCAGGGCTTGGTTAATGTGCATGACCATTTGTGGATGCAGTTTACCTCTGACCACCTGACAGTGAGAGGTTTCTTACAGCCCTCTCTGCTTAGAGCTTCATTACCTGAAGAGCCTGATTTCACCAACAGGATCCATCTAGTAGATTCACATAGTACGGGAAAAATAATTTAAAGAAAATTAAGGTAAGGAACCAAAAACAAAGTGAAGATGCAAAACAATGCCTTGATCATTGCAGGAGAAAAAAATAGCAGACAAAAATTTGACAGGCACCAGAGCTCTGACTTAGTGTCACCAAACAAATACCACAGCCACCTCTCTGTTCCCCTCTGTAAGAATTAACCAGAGTTGATTCTCAATTTTCTGAGAAACAAGGACCCAGTAATACCACTTCTGGGTATATACCCTAAAGAGGCACATTCACACTCCAAAGGTATTAGCTCAACTATGTTCATAGCAGCATTATTTGTAATAGCAAGAACCTGGAAACAACCTAGATGTCCCTCAACTGAAGAATGGATTAACAAACTGTGGTACATCTACACAATGGAATACTACGCAGCAGCAAGG
>PVIH01025804.1:0-19916 GCA_004025045.1 Sigmodon hispidus | reverse complement strand
GGACCATGGGACTGTCTGCTGCCTGCCCAGGGAGGGGATGGGGAGTTGTGGTGAAGAAAAATGACCTGATGTGGAGGAAGGGGGAAGGACATTGAATAAGGATACACAGGGTTAGGGTTAGGGCTAGGGTTAGGGTTAGGGTTAGTATTTTTATGTGTAGCAAACTTATTTGCATTATCACCCTTGATAAGTCATGTTTGTGATGATACATTCTTACAGTCTCTGAACACAGAAGTATGAACTGGTGGAATCAAGACTAACTGGAAGTATATTACAGCTTACAAGTCAGCCTCAGCTACATAGTGAGACCAGGTCTCAATAAACAAAGGAAGAAAGACTCAAGATAAAAATCATGAATAGTGTGTTACAAAATTAGTTTACGATTAAGTTGATATAATATAAATAAAATTTAAGTAAAGGAAAGCATGCTAATACATATTTTCATCTCACTTGTTATCATGCAGTTGGGCTGAATACATTACATAGTAAAAGAATGAACTGGTTATTGCCAGTGCTCCAGCTCCAGCTGCATTCCTGTTTATTTCTTTGGAAAGTAATGTTAATAAATAGGTACTAATATCTATGATATGGATGTCCTTCACTATTAGAATCTATTGAATTCCACAGTGAATACATATTCATGAATGTGTGCTCTTCTCAAAAATAGGGATTTAGACAGTATACTGCATTAAACATAAGTTTATTTTTCTCCCAGGTGTCAGCCGGGCAATCAACATTCTGGTCAGTGGCCTTTTCATGATGTTTGTCCTAGTAGATACCACCTGGAAATAAAACCAACTGATGTTTAATGGAATTGATTTTTAAAATCTCAACTCAGGAAAGGCATTATTTCATGGAGAACCAGTTGATTCAAAAATGTGAGAAATGAATTTAAATTCCTTAATAAAACTGTAAAGCTGGAAGCAATGAAATCAAGAGTTAAACAAAAATATATAATTTACTTCTATATACTGACATTCTATTGATTTTGCTAATAATTGGCATCTGTATACCATCATCAACTTTTTATTTTCCTGGTTGAACTATTTATTTTCATTCCCTCTCAGGGTTTCTTGCGTATTTGATGAGGACAACTGTACTGTCAATTTGTTTTAGTTTCAAAAGCTAGGAAAAACAGATATATTTGTCCTGGTTCAGTAACCTGTCATGTGGATATACGTTCATCATACAAGCAATCACATAGGTAGCCAATGAGTATTACCTACTATTTTAGTGTTAAATAAAATCTAAAAAAAAAAAAAAAAAAAAAAAAGGTATGTACTACTGAATCTTTGTTTCCTTTACAAATAAATAATTATTGTTTTAAAAAAAGAAACTATTTGTAGGTCTGGAAATAAGACTTAGTGATTATGAGCACTGGCTCCTCTTTCAGAATATCTGTGATTGTTTCCTATATCCACATAGTGTGTCATAACCATCTTTGACTCCAGTCCTCGATAATCCTTTGCCCTCTTCTGGCCTCCACAGGCACTGTATGCACAGACACAAAAAATAAAATAAAATACATCTTTTTTAAAAATCTAATTCAGAGAACTCTATTAAATAAAAAAACGGCAAAAATTATACTGAAAAAGAACTCTTGTTAAATATAAAATACACATCACAATATGAAAAACTGTAATGAATAATTTTTTCAAATTTTGTTACATCAATAGTGAAAAAAATGGGGATAATGAAGTCTATACACATGATTTCTTTTGGTTTTCTGCCTAAAGCAACCAATATTTGAACAACTTTCTGTCACTCTGGGAAGATTCTAGAGCTAATGCATATGACACAAGTCCCTTAGTTCCTCACAGACTTGGGTACTTTTGTACATTGAAAAATATTCTATCCTGTTCACTTTAGGCGACCATGATGATTATTGTGAGTAGTGGTCATGTTTATAAGTGACAATGGGCAAAGGCTAATATTCAGAATATTATAATAGCCTATTGCTCTACTCTCTGGCATAAACTAACTCTGGTATAGACTTTATGATGGCTGTAAAGAAACAATGTGTAGGAATCCTTAAGTGAAAAAACTTGCCTTCATTTTTCTAAAATGTATTTTCCTGACAGCTTGGTATGATTGATAGTTCTTACACACTGACCTAATGAACCTTCAGTCTGGAAGCCTTCACATATTTCCTGATAAGGAGTGAACTAAGTTTTACTATAGCCATCATTCCTAAGCCCCAGTGATCTGACTAAAGTGACATGGTCTCCAAATACCACTGTTTACTGCAGGCCAGTTTCAGTAGGAATGTTATCAAACTGATCCCTCCTCCCCAGCTTTTAAAATTTTTCTACAAACCAGCATAAATCACCTTGATTTGGGTTTAGATTAAATGTTTAATTGCTAATTTTCTGTGGAAAATTCATAGTATGTGATAGAATTTTGCCTGTGCTAATATCTTGCAAAGGGATAAACAATGACATATAAAAATACCATATAGACACAAGTATGTATGCCAATTGTTTCCTTATTGCTTTGTAAACTATGAAATACATTTTAAAATATTAAATATATAGACTGTGGGGCTGGGAGATAACTCAGTGTTTAAAGCACTGAACACCAAGTCTGAAAACATGAGCTCAATCCCAGGACCCACATGGTGAAATGAAAAAGACTCCAGAAAGTTCTCTTCTTACATCCATGATGTTCCTTGGAATGACTTAATGTGCATGTGTACACACATGCAATGAATAAGTAAAGAAAATAATTTTTAAATTAAAAGTAGGTTGTTCATCTAGTGATTTTAGGTGTTGTTCCTAACTTAGTTATTAGAGCCACCTTCTATGAACTATAAAGAGGACAAGTATAAAACAACAGTATAGAGATAACTCAGATTTTCAGTTAACACCAAAAATACACTGCTTACAGTCTGCCAAAAGAGGGTAAAACTCATTTATTTGAAATATTTGTGTAGCATCAGCAAAAATGAATTAGTATATAAAAATTGAATGAATATTACTGGACTTTAGTACACAAATGTTGTGGTTAACATTGTAAACTTCTTAAAATCCTCTTTGGATGAAATTTTGACATCTCATATTCTCAAATTAATCCAAGTTAGAGATGAACAAAAGAGTGTGCTCATCAGACAATACTGTGAACAAAAAATTTTAATTTTAGCTTTAAGGTGTCTTTCACTCCTCTGAGAAACTATGACTGAGGAGGATTGGCTTCCACATTTTCCCCCTGGAAGTATACTTTAAGCCATATATATATGGTATATAGGTATACTGTAAATGTGACTCATGTACTAATTTGTAAGAGACATATTTGTGGTGTTAATTATAATTCTGAGTCATTCCTATACTGGGTATTAAGCAGCAAGATCATTTCATTTGTCTGTCATTCCAATACTTAATCTACTTTCATTCCTTCTTTTCTGTTCACTTAACTTCCTTCCTTCCTTCCTTCCTTCCTTCCTTCCTTCCTTCCTTCCTTCCTTTTTTCCTTCCTTCTTTTCTCCCACCCTCTCCTTTCACACAGTATTTGTAAGTAGCAGTTTACCTTCCCTTTGATATTATCTCTGCCCTGGTCTGTTGGACCCAAGTTAGATAGCTGACTCGAGGAACAAATCCATAATTCAGATGCTATCATGAAAATCTGAACTAGGTCATTTTAAATATCATACAAAGCAAAATCTTCAATGCTGTGACAGTCATGTTCAGGTAGGAAACCAATTGTTCTTGAATATCTGAGATGTTGCCTATACTATATTACAATAAATCTTTCATTCAGCCTTATTCGAGCCTCTACTTATTTCTTTTTCTTGCTAATGTACAAATCCTAACAACTCTTAAGACAGTGTTACTGGCCTTCTATCGTTCCTTTTAGTTTATTAAAGAAAACTCACAAAATAATTCTTTTATTCTGTTTACAATGTTTTAATTTTTAAAACTATATTTAATCTTTTTAAGATTGACAAATATTTAGAAAATTGTAGGCTTTTCCCATCATTTTGCTCATTTTTTGTTTATTTTTATATGTTATTTTCATCATTCTTCCACTACCCTAAAAATTCATCATCCAAGAAGCCCATGTTTTTGGGCAAAAAAATCATAATTAAGCATTTAAAACTATTTTATGGATTAATAAAATAAATTACAAAAATAATTCTTAAACAGTTTGTGGGATCATTAGATGCCTACAGAGATTAAGCAACTCACTCCATGAAAGTGACATAATCAAGAACTAGAAATCAGATCTAATTCAATATAGTACTTTGTTAGCATAAAGTGAAAGAATGCACAGAACTTGAAGTTACTTTACTGCTTTGGGTAGTATACTGAATCTCTGCTTGCTTCTTTTTCTTTATAAAACAATGTAATAATGATATATAAGGTATCTAATAGGAATGCTGAGAACTGAATAGTTATCATATAACAGAAACATTAATAGCTGTTTGAACTGAGGGAGGAATTTGACCTAAGGACATGGGGTCTAGAGCAAAACAAAAGGAGAAAAAACCCAACAAGAATCAGAGCCAAATTGTACTTCTGTCATAAAAAGGTGGGATTAAGACCCAAGAGTCCACTAGAAGATAGAAGTGGCAGCAGGGCGTGGTGGCACACATCTTTAGTCCCAGCACTTCGGAAGGCAGAGGCAGGTAGATCTCTGGGTTCAAGGCCAGTCTGGTTAACAAAATGATTTCCAGGAAAGCCAAGACTGTTACACAGAGAAACCCTCTCTCAAAAAAGCAAAAATAAATAAATAAAAATTAAAAGAGATAGAAGTGGTAGAATAAAGGGTGAAAAAAATCTGTAAGAGAACACTAGTTGTGAAGGAATCCAGTGCTTCCTTGAATGGAGAACAAGGATCCTATTCCCAAAAATCTAGATCCAGATGTGACTGTGATATATTTTCTCTCTTAACATCCCTTAATCCTCTGTAACTCTTCAATGAACATGCAGTTTAAATATCTGCTTGTCCCTTGCAATCAGGGGAGGCTTAATTAAGCAAAAATGTTTATTAATATTCCTTTAACTACTCAGAGAAAAATGAAAAGTAATTATATATCCAGGGCCTAGAAGATAAGGGATGCCCTAGATGCTTAATTCCTCAAACAATCTTCTTCAACATGCTTACCACCTTTCCAGTGCTGTCAATGCAATACCTTCTTCACTCTTTCTGGGTCAAAGTGCTTTTTCACCATCTTGCCACTGGGAACTAAATGGCATAGGTCTTAAGAATGAGTAATTAATCATTCTATATCCATTTAGCATCTTTATACTCATTTTGTTTAACATGGTTGATAATAGTTTAAACCTATATTCTTCCTATTAAAATGTGAAAATGTTCTTTCCTGAGGTCCCTTACCCTTCCAAGGCTGATGAAACTGGAGAGAATATTGTATAGTTACCACCTTGAAAATACTTCTGAAAGCAGTGATACAGCAACCTGAGCACAAACCAAATGAAAAATAAGACTGCTGCAAATTGGAAACAGCTTCAGATGATTTATAGGAAAAGAATTCTACAATGCTTCCTTAATGGTAGGATATAAACAGTTTTTACTGCTTTTTAGTTAAATGATAATTACAAAACTCATTGAACTGAATGAAAATTAGGATTGTCAGACAAATGCTTGTAAGGGGTTAATTAATTCATACGAACCACACAATTCAGCTGAAAATGGGCTCATTATTCTAAGCCACTAACACTGTCTGCTGCTCCTTAGTACTGCCCTCATTTTGACATTTCATTCACCCTACTGCACCCCCACCCCAGGAGTAACTGTCAGGAGACAGAATATATTTTTTTTTTAAGTGAGCTAAAAGCACTTTGCAAGGGTACATCAGAGGTACAAAGATGTCTGCTGAAACACTGAAATGGAAAGATCATTTATTAGTATACCATGGTTCAGAACATCCCAAAGAGTTCAATACTTTCATTACACTCGCAAATATACACCCTCCTCCTTTTCAAATGCCTTATTACAGCTAAGCCTGGAGCTTTTTTCTTAAAAAGCTTTCCTCTGAAATTATTAATAATATAAAGTTCCCTACAGGCTAACGGTATTATCACAGTCAAAATACATCAATATGTATATACGTATATACTTATATACTCTCTTTCATACTATTTTAAATAACAAAGTATTTAGTGGGAACAGTAAAGAATTTATAAGCTATACACAGAGAAGCCTAGAGGAAGATGGCAATATCCCAGACTCTCAGGAAACAGCTCTTGAAGCTTATTAGGTGGGTGTAGGAGACTGTAATAGGATTATGAGTTTTGGTTTAGCCTGTCCATCATTTCAAAATCCCCATAACTAAAGGGAATATCTTCATAGGGGTTCGAGTTTAATATTGAAGCTGCTTTATTTAATTCTTCCTATTTTATAATGCTGAGTGCTAATTAGTTCCACTTTCTTTTGGCTTGTCAATAAGGCAACTTGGAAGCCAAGAACCTGCTGAATTATGGATTAACCAGTTCTGTAACAGCATATTCAAGCAACCTAGTTAGCTGTTCCAAAGCAGAATGGTATTATAGGCACAGAAAAGCATAAAATATCCTTTTGTTATCTTCTGCTTAAAAGCAGGACAATTACTCCCTGCAAGTAAACTGTTTATTTTTGATGTTAATAAACATTTCAGGTATGTAAAAGCTAAGATAATGTTTACTTTTAAGTGTCTGAACAGTCAATTAGATTCAGAATATCTAAAATATCTGCTGCCAAAAATGACAAACAAGTCTTGTTTCTTGCTTTCTCTTTTTTTTTTTTAAAAAAAAAAAGAAAGATTGAGACATTGACACTGAGTGGCATGACTATAAAGTATAGCTTCACTTTGAATCTTAGCATTTCAATGGACTTCTTGTTCAGCCAGATGTACTCTGGAAGCAGCCCTTCAGGTTCTTAAATTCTGGAATCTGGAGTATTAAAGATAGATTGAAATGGTGCTCTCATTCTGGAATAAATTCGCTGACATCCACAGGTTAAACAACTAGCATGCAGCCAGATGAGCTTGGGAAGATGAACCCAAGTTTTTGACTTGTCTGTCTAAAACTCTTTCACTTCTGTCTGTCATAATCCATCCTTTCTACTATGGCCAGATTTGCAACCCCAACTAGGTATTGAGGGTCGTGGGATATAATGCCATAGACATTAGTCTTCTTAGCCAGGAAGAATTAAGCTGTTATCAAGACCTCACCAAATTTCATCTGCATAACTAGTGTGTAAATGTTGCTTACTGCCAGAGTATGTCCATAATTCCCTTGTATCCACAGGCGACTTTTCTTCCTTATTCTTCTTTACCTTTTCTTATTTTTATTAGTTCATTGATAATTTCATTTTGACCATATTTTCCCCTAATTTTGCTATATAATCATCTCTACTTTGTGTATCCTGCTTTAAGTCCATCAAGTATAGTTTGTGTTGCCCATACACTCTTGGATGTGTGGTTATCCACTGAAGCTTGGCTTACCTACCAGAGTACATACTCTTAAAGAAAAGTGAATATGCCTCCCATCTGCTAACAATTAGGGACAATCTGTATTTTGCCTGTTTTAAGAATGAGTCTGTATCAAAAGTTTCACTATTTGCCTTCACTTATATAGCAATATCATATGTTCCTCTGTTAAAAATATCTTTTCATTATCTCTCCTAAAGGTCAATACTTTTCTAATCATATCCTTCCTTTATTAGCATCTCCAATCTGCTTCTCTTTACTCTTGCCTTTAAAACAATTAATTATTCAGGGGCTAGAGAGATAGTTCAAAGGTTAAGAATGCTTGCTTGTCTTACAGAGGACATGAGTTAGGTTCCCTCACAACTACCTATAATTCAAGTTCCAGGAGGATCCAACACTACCTTCAAGCCTACTTTTGCACTAGAGTGCACACATGCACATGCCTATACACACACACACACACACACACATACACACACACACAAACAAATCAAATAACAAAAAACCATTTGTGTGTGTGTGTGTGTGTGTGTGTGTGTGTGTGTGTGTGTGTGTGTGATGTGAGTGGAGGCATGTGTATGCTATGGTATGCATGTGGAGTCAGAGGGAAGCATTTACATGTGGTTTCCAGGGATCAAACTCAGGTTGTAGGTCTTATACAGAAAACAATCTTACCCATTGAGCAATTCTTCTAATCCTATGCTTGCCCCTTTTCAAGCCAAAGTCGTAAAATAATTGATAGTAGTAATAGCAATAATGATATAATCATAACTGGCTAGTACTGAGTATTCTAATAAACCCTTTTAGGTAATTTACAGGCATGTACACTTCTCATAGTAATTGACAGAGGTATTGTGTGATTTTTATTATCATTCCCCAAAGGTCTGTCAGATGACTCTATCAGACAAATAACCCAGCTGTTTTTACCAACAATATAAACATACAGACCAAGACAGACACAGACAACCTCCCACATACACACTGGGTCTGTTACGGGCTTTTGAAACCTCCAAGCCTACTCCTAGTACTACACCTCTTCCAATGCTACACATCCTTGCCCTACTCAACAACCGCAGACCAAGCATTCAAATATATGAACCTATAGGAGTTGATCTCATTCTAATCACACACATACATGTCCTCACACCCTTAATGTTCTTTTATAAAGACATTAATACCTTCCTTGAGGCCCTAAATCTTTTTTCTATTTATTTAAAAAGATTGTTTTCCATATCTACCACTGCTCTCCTTCCCTTTCCTCCTCCCAATTGCTCCCAGTCCTTCTTCAACTTCCCCCCACCCTTTCCCCCATTCATTCCCCAAGATGGGCAAGGAGTCCCAAGGTGAGACAGTTCTTCAGTCTGGCATATCCAGTTGAGGTAGGTCCAAGTCCCTCATCCCAGTATTAAGGCTGGATTAGGTGTTTCTCTATAGAGATTGGGCTCTGAAATATCAGTTCATGTACCAGGAACATAGTCTGATCCTACTGCATGAGGCTCCACAACT
Organism: Sigmodon hispidus; assembly: GCA_004025045.1. Lineage (NCBI taxonomy): Eukaryota > Metazoa > Chordata > Mammalia > Rodentia > Cricetidae > Sigmodon > Sigmodon hispidus. The sequence continues at coordinate 10,987 of PVIH01025804.1, read as the reverse complement.
GCCCATATCATTTGACTGTTTTCTACCTTTGGAGAGTGTAGTTTTATTCACTGAAATTTCCTCAGCAATTGTTTCTGAGTCAGTGAGCTCCCAATAGGTCCTGTCAGCCTTTTCTAAAGGTCTTCTCTTCATAATCCTGGTCTTTTTGCTCATATACTCTCTCTGCTCTCTCTCTTCAACAGGACCGGGATCTCAACCTAGTACTTAGCTATAGATCTCTGTTTCTGTCTCTATCCATTGCTGCATGTTACATGTTACATATATAATGTATGTGTGTATTATATGTAACACACTCATATATATACACGTATACATATTTATGCATACACACATGTGTGTATGTGTATGTGTGTATGACATTCTTAGTTAGTCCTCATTTTTTTTAATATAGGGTACTGTTATGTAGCTTAGGCTCCCTTAACTCACTGCATAGCCTAGTGTGTATATACAAATATAAATGAAATCAGTAATTACATAATTTATCCTCTGAGATAGCTCAGGAAAATCGTGCTTTGTACCTGGTAAACAGTCTGTAAGTCTTAATTCACTTCATTTACTTTTCTGAAATCATTTGAAGATTGGAGTTGTTCTAATTTATAAGTATATGTATTATTCATAGAAAAATGTTTGTGACAGCATTATTTATAGTAGAAAAAACTGAAAAAGCATTCAATGTCAAATTGAAAGGGCAGATTGTATGAATTATCATACATTTATTTATCCATTATAACAATATTCAACTATTAAAAAGAAAACATAAAATGAGATCCACTAATGTATGAAAATGTTTACAAAATTAAGTGAAAAGTAGGGTACATAATCATGCTTTCAGTATACTCTGAACAGTATAAAATATGCATAGCAATACATGGGAGACAAAAATAAACCAAAATGTTAATGGTAGTTGCTTTTGCATATTGAGAATAGTGATATTTGTCTTTGTAAATTTCATGTGTTTCTAAATTTTCTGTAATGAGAATGCATCATTTTTTATAATGTAAGCTATTTTAGAATAGAACACTATGCTAGTAAAGCACATCTACTTATTCAAGAAAGTGGAAAGGTAAGAAGATCATGTAATTAATAAAATGGAGTGTATATTTACTTAGAGAATGAAGTCATTCACTCAAGATGTTTATTGAAGGTACAGTATGTGCCAGGTACAGAAAGACTTTAAACTATGACTTTTCATATGGGTGACTCAGAAAACTTCCAAAGTCCATTTCCTTTGTACTTTGTTTTAATTCTTAGAAAATGGAACTAAACTGAATCATTTTAATCCAAGTATTCTGAAATGGGTCACTGACTAAATTGTAATTTTTAAAGTGTTCTTGTTCATGTAGCATCATTCCTCCTCACAGAAATACTGGCCATCATCAAAATCAAATATAAAGAGAACAAGAACTTCTAGTTCTTAAGAATAAAAATCCATTCAGAGCCATTTATCAGGATGGCCTAACAATGGACAATCTCAGTAAAAATATCAAGGCTTTTTTTCATGCTGAATTTGCCATTATAATACAATCCCTAGAAACCTAATAGCTTCTGTTCATAGGTTTTATGAAAGCAAATGGAAAGCTTAGATATTAATATTATGTTTCTGCTCTCAACAGTTTGATAGCTATGAGCTCTCTAATAACAAGGTTTAAAATGCATTTGTCTCTAATGATGGACACTTAAAATACAGCTGGTTGAACACATTTATGGAGAAACTATTAGAAGGATGAACATCTTTTTCTTCTTAGATGCATCTTCAATTATATCCAATTCTGTATTGAAGAAAGAAAGATTGCTTCTGCAACCCATTTCTAGCTAAAACTTATGAAGCTACAATCTATCAAACCAAAATTGTGGTGCTGTATTTAAAAGTTTTCCCCAGATTGAAAAATAATGAGGGAAAAAGTAACTATCTCCTGTACTTATTTTTACTTCATCTAAATTATTTTTTGCAGAAGTTTTAGTGTAATGGTATTGCTTACCCTGACAAATAAAATATTGTCATGCACACAAAAATTATGGTAAAATATGAAGCCCAGGTATAGGCAATTTTTCTATAAGTTTGTATACTTGTAATAGAAAAAACACTTTAGGTTTCATTATCATTATTTAAAACTTGAACTGTATGCAGAAGATTTTTTTAAAATAGGATTTTCTGTATTTAGAAAATATAAGACTTATTCTGTATTGGAAGATTGTGATTGGCTATGCTTTTGGAATCTTAATATCCTGTATTTCTGGTTGAGTACTGATGATCATCACTTTAATCAAGTATAGATACAGATAATTCAACTGGATTTTACCTATAGTCATAACTTCAAGGCAATCATAACAAAACTTATACAGCATCAAATTTTGTTAATGATTGCTGTGACAAATTATCATGACCGACGCAACTTAAAAGAAAGTGTTTAATTTGGTTTATAGTTTCAGAGGGTCAGAGTCCATGATGATGAAGCAAAGTAACAGCTGAAGCTCACATCTTGATCCCCAACCACAACTGGGACTTTCAGGAGTCTTTTGAAACCTTAAACTTACTTCTAGTCACAGAAATCTTAATCTTTCTTAAACAGTTCTACCAACTAGAGACCAAGTATTTAAATATATGTGAGTTTATAGGGGCCATTCTCATTAGAACCATTATTACATTATAGAAACTCTAGTTAAATTCTATCTTATACCCTAATGCTGAACACTGGATGATCTCTATACTTCTCACTCCTCTTCCCCAAACTGTTTTCTTTTCTAATATAATTCCCATCTTGTGGCCAGGTATCCCATTTTCTGAAAACTTTGAACTGACAAGAGACAAGTGACATGTTTACATGTAGGGCCATAAGCAAGGTGCACTGATTAGTTTTTATTGTCAATTTGATATAGCCTGGAGTCATGGAGGAAGAAGCAATCCCAACTGAAGAACTGTCTCGTTATACTGGCCTGTGGGCATGTCTGTGGAGCATTTCCTTAACGGCTGAGAGATATAGGAGGGCCCAGCCTACTTTGAAACATACCATCTCTAGGCAGACAAGCATGGGCAGTCTATGAAAGTTAGTTGCACAAGCTAGTAAGCAGTGTTCTTCAATGATTTCTGTTTTACTTTGTTTCCAAGATCTTGTCTTAAGTTTGTGCTGTGAATTTTCTCAGTAATAGATTGTGACTTGTAAACTGAATAAACCCATTCTTCCCAAGTTGTTTTTATTGATTGTGATTTTCACATCAACATAAAAACAAATCAGGAGATGGCATTTTCATTTGTGATATGGATTCATTTGAAAAAGAATGGAAAGGTTCTAGCAGTATGAGGATTTACAAAAATTTCAATGTCAATTCCCCCCATGCTTATGTGTGTGTGTGTGTGTGTGTGTGTGTGTGTGTGTGTGTGTGTGTAGTTATGTGGACCATCAATGGTAGATCTCTAGAAGTTTTTCACTTTATCTTTTCTTTTGATAATTACCAGCATCCTTTTCTTCTTTTAAAGAATGAAGATGAGAATGCTTATTCTCAGACATTAAGCTGCTATTTGAAAGATGTTATTCAAATTATTGTTTTATACTATTACAGAAAAGCTCACCATTTAAGTATATTAATAAAAGATATAGGCAAAGAAGATATTAAAAAATACGTAGGCTATAATTATAGCCCTTCAGTAAAATTGTAGTGCGTATGAGCTCCGAGATTTTCCTGGAATGTAGAAAGAGAAAGAAAATTAAAAAAAAAAATCAGTGAAATTGATGAGTTTGGGGTTTGCAGAAAGGGGGAGTCCATAAACTTAAAGTCTCCAAACCTAAAAGAGCAGGCAGAAGGGGAGGCTTAGACAAATTCTAGAGTAGTACCTAGTACTCTGGCCAGAGACCAAGAGAGTTACATATATTGACATTGCATTTGTCAAGTATGCTTTTCAGTAAATCTTTTAAAATAAAAATTCCCACCCCACATTAAGAAACTCACAAACCATAAAGCCATTTTGTCAAGCATGTTGTATGTTAAAGATTGCCTATACACTAACTTAAGGCATGCATAGAAAACCCCTTTAGTTTGACCCATTGTAAAAACTCAGCATTATAACATGATTTTATAATACATTCTTAATTTTTAACTTCAATATCTATGTGTAACTTTCATTAACATTAATGAACACATTTATATGTTCTCAGTAAAGGGTGTTTATCTCCAGGTTTTTTGAAAAAAAGAGCATCCAATAGCCACTATTTATTTATAGGCAATGTAGAATTTGAAGAATAACATGAAATTATTTTTATTTTAAAAGTCTAATGTTATTGACTATCCTTCATTGAGAAAACACAACTCTTAAGAAACTTAAACTGATATTAACACAATATGTAGTAATTGTATAATGCTCTTAACAAGTGTAACTGCTTCTTTGGCCTAGATATGCTGCAAAATACAAAGGACAGTGGATGACAAAAAGCATATCCAATCGAATTTGAAGAAAACATCTTCCAAAATGGAATGTAAGACATATAACAGCACTTCAGTGTTGAGTATTCTCAGGAGCAATGTGAGAGGTGCCAAGCTATAAAACAGTGGAATCCTAGAAAGGGGATTATGGGCAGACACTTTCAGACACTGTTTCTTCCTCCCCTAGCCTTTGTTCTTTTGGCAACAGATCTCACTCCTTGTTTGGCTTTTGAGTAGGGATTTAGTCAGATCTAGGATTATAATAGGGATTGTTTTGCTAAAAGCCTTGTAAGCAATTGAAAACACCACCTCCCTCCCCGACCCCTGCCCTGTTCCACAAGATACTTAGTTTTGAATGATCATCCATTGGTTGCTTCAGAAAAGAAAATGCATGTGTACTTGACAGGTAACTGGAAATATTATTTCATTAAACTATTTTAATTACAAAAATCATAAGATCAACTGCATATGCAATAAAACATTATATAACAAATACCTATTTTCAGATTGACTCAGGACTGTTTATGGAGTGGTTTGGCCTTAGCAATGACTAAAATCAGATTTGAATGGTATTATAAATAGGCACAGACTGTTCTTACATAACTCATATTTATATTTATCAATAAAAGCTGAGACTTAAAGCTTACAATAATAAATATGTGAGGAAAGCAGGGAAAATTTATTATCTGTGATCTCTTCTTTATCTCTTCCTATTACATCTGGGACAACTGTAGTACTTAGGTGATATAAGAGAATCTTTAGAGGGCTTTTCTACTTTAAGCACAAATCATGCATTAGAAAACCCCAAAGTAAAAAATTAACATAGCAAAATGTCAGGAAATTAAGCAAATTAAGTGATATTGTCAATAGCAGTCAGCACTGTCAAAGGACTAATAACTGCAGTTAAATAGGATCAGGAATGGGTAATAGTGCTTTGAAAGTAGATAGGAAGGCAACAAAGACATTTAATGTCAAGGCATAAGAGATATGTTGAGCACAATAGGTATCATATTAAGCCATCAGACTTGATTATTATTTTACCACTTGGATAGCTTACACAGATGGGTAGAAATACAAGTAAAAATCTGTAAGGAGTTCCAAATATTAGTTTGTACTAGTGTTAAATGTTAATTATAACTAGTGCTAGTATAAGGAAGATTTTTTTCTAATTAATGTATTTATATAATTTCAAAATAAGTTTAACTGTTCATGATATATGATCTTTCAAAGCAGGTTTGTAATGTTTAATTTTAAAGTATTAATTCTCTTTTCATAAATGTTCATGTGCCAGGCATCAAGTGGTATGTGACATTTTTGAATTTTGTTTAATTAAGGTACAAAAAGTCATAAATGGGGGATGAGTTAACTTCATGTTAGAAAAGTAACATTTATATGATAAAAATATTTCTTCCTTTGTTCTTCTCATGCAGTCTTGACATTATTAAAGAGGTTAGAAGAGAATACTTTGGAGTACATATTAAATTCCTCACTTTCATAATAAAGATGTGGTCCTCTGTAATCTAAAATTAATTGAAATCTAGTGAAGAAGTAATATTCTACTATGTCTGTTTTGTTCTCTCTTATTCAAATTTAACAAGTGGTAGTGGCTTTCAGAACAAAATTCACAAAAGATTTAAAATTAGATGTCCAAGTTAAATTAGTCAGGTTTGCCTTCCATTATTTAAATGGGACATATTTTTTCATATTAACTACTTTTAAAATTACTTTCTTCTCAATAAGACTTTCACCTCTATTGAGTGAACTTCAGAAGTAGTGGCCATTTCATAAACTACATGCTCTTCAAGTTAAGACAAGTTAATGGGAGACCAAAACTAGAAAAATATACCTTGCAGGTTAAGAGTTTGGCTTGCATTTAAGACAGGTAAGAATAATTTCTGGTTTGTCCTTATGTTTGTTTGAGCCACTTGCACTGGATGCATTTGATCACATGCAGGCAGGAAGTATGTCAGGATGTATGCTTGTCCGTGATTGGATCTAATGAGAAATACAATGGCCCTATGCTTTTGCCTTTTTAAGCCCTTACAATACATGCCTTGCAGCCATTTTCTGGGAACTCAGGAGTAAACTATAATCTTGGCCAGTATTTAATTAAGTGTGCTTCAAATTTGGCTCAAAATTGTGAAACTGGTTTTTCTTTCACAAATCTCAGGATTAATACTGCAAGGGCTAAAGTTAACCTGTGAACGCCACTTGCTCCAGAACGTATAACTTACTGGAATGCTGGGGTTGTTCATATAAGATAACAATTCATATATTTCTAAATTTAATAAACAAGTTGGTCGCCCAACTGCACAGAATGTACTTGATCACATGTAGATAGGAGGTACATAGGCAGGATGTATGTCAGGATGCATACTTGCCCCCAATTGGATGAAGGCAAGAAGTACCAGATCCTGTGGGTGCTGCCTTTATGAGCACCTGACTAACATAACTCCACATTATATGCTGGGAATCTCAAATATGGACCAGGCTAGTTTCCATCTTATTGACCAGTATTAAGTAAAGCTTGCTTTAATTTGGTCTTTCTCTTGCAAAATTTTAGGTTTAATGGTACATATGATATCTAACGTTGACACTACTACAGTAGTATTCATAGAACTCCTGATTTGAGTTGTTTTTCTAACATGAAAGACTGATTTTCAATTATTTATTTATCCACTCTTGCTGTGACTCTCTGATTCCAATCAGCTGCTGCGAAGATGAACTAAGCTGACAAAGAAGCAGTATAGTTCTCTCTATGTCACTGAGGCTTTTGCATCACTTAGAAAGTCAACATTTCTTAGACCTCACCCAGGGGATAAAAGCACTTGGATCTACCTTTCCTATCCAACTTACAAGGCCAAGAGAAACATGAAGGCATGACGGTATGTAAAACTACAGCAGCTGCAATATTTCTGAAGTAGGGCACTCAGAAAAGGGCACAGGCTATTAATGTTTCTAGAAACAGCATGTTTAATTCCTCTGTGAAAGATTTAGCAGCTTAGTGCAAAGATGCGGCTAAAGGAAAAAAAAACCAGCCTAAAAGAAGAGCTCTGCAAGAAAATTTGCTTAAACCAATATTAGAAAAAAAAATCAGAAATGGTTGCCTCTAATAATCTCCTACCCCAAGGCTAGAAGAAAAGGTCATAGCTAATTGGTACAAAAGCAGCTCCGGATACTTAGAAAATGGTACTCAGTGATGAATTTCACCCAAATACTACCCTTTACCTGCAATTATGCCAGGACACATATCACAAATTATGGAGCACAGAAAAGAAGGCAGAAAACACCACACTTCAAAAATGGACTTCTTTTCTGTTTAAAAACTTTTTTAAAGTCACAATTAACTTATATAACCTGATCAAGTATGGGGACAAAAGCAATCAATGATAGAGAACAGAAGTAAAGTATTAAACTGAAATTATACTTATAATATTTCTTACATAATTTCATTTAATAAAATCATAATCAAAGACAGTACATTTCCAGCACCATGCCGGTTTAGGCAAACAGATAATACACACTGCAGTCTCACTCTAACTAAAATTAGCCTTTATAACTAATGGGAAAAAGAGGGGGAGGAAGAGGAGAAGAAATAAAAAAGCTATGTTTTCCAAATATCAGAAAAATCTGAACATATTAATTATCTTATAAGTGCCATTTTTTTTTTACAAATTTTGTTTTATGTAACTAGTAATAAAGACTTCTTAGAATAGAACTTAATTATGACCTGTCCCAGTAGGAATTACTATTTTATTTGGATGATTTGTGAGAAACTAAAGTAAATCTACCCACTTGCTTATTGAAATCTAGAAATTATTCCTTTTTATTGAATAAATGAATATTTGCCAACCTATAAATGAATGTATACCATGAACAACAGACACTTTCCCTTTTAAGGGTGGCATGTGTGTGTGTGTGTGTGTGTGTGTGTGTGTGTGTATGTGATTTTACAAAATAAAATATGCAGCCATTTTATGTCTATATTAATCATGGATATCATAAAAATGTCTGATTATTTATAAGATAAGCTTACTTCACAAGCATTTCCAGTGGTAATAAGTTCAAAATATGGAAATGGTCAGGAACCAAGAATTCTGTACAAAAATTTTTCTTTATTTCTTTCAAACATCATTGCTTCCTTCCTGCTTCCCAGATCAGGATAATTTTTTTCAGGAGGTAAAAGAGGATTTATTGAATATAATATGTACTGTCATTCTCCTCTCTCTCCCCAAGGACAGAATGGCAAGATTTAAAAGAAAAAACAGGTTCCAAACAGCAAGCAATGCTGACATAATCAGACTCCTCTGATTTTTTTTTAAACCCACGGTCATTTTGTGGAATCAGACTGAGACAATGGAGATGAAGAATGGTTTTGTGAAAGAGAAAGCATGAAAATAGTAGAAATGTTCTACTGCAGTATCTGAGAAAAGGGCAAGTGTTGGACAAGGGCCCCAAGAGTGCAAAGCCCAGGAAGAATAGAATATGTAGACATAAGATTTATGCATAATACACACATCTGTGCAGACAGCATTCAACTTGTCCATAACACTTTCTCTGTGCCTTGCATCTTTCTCTACTAGGAAGTTTCCATTCTAAATAAGACAGAAAAATTAATCAATACTATTCTTGGCAATTGAAAAAAATATGCAAATTGCCAGAATGGGAACATTAGTTCTTGGACCATATCCCACTTGAACACAACATTTTATTATTGCTAATAGTTTCTTAAAATCTCACTATGTTGAAATTATATTTCTGAATTTGTCTGTTTTGGCCCATTATTACTAATCTTTTATATCACATCACTAAGTATATGTATCTCCTGGGTCTTCCATGTTAGGGCTCTTAGGACCATTAATTGAGGCTTTTAATGTTTGCTGTTGGTGAATGAGAGTTAATTTAAGGGTCTGAAGAGACGGCTCAGCAGCTAGAGCACTGGCTGCTTTCCAAAGGACCTAAGTTCAATTCCCAGCTCCTACATGGCAGCTCACAACTGTCTGTAACACCAGTTCCAGGGAATCCTACACCCTGACACACACACACATGGAAAAACACATGAACATAAAAAATAAAATGAAAATAAGAGTTAATTTAAATCTGCATGCAAAAATTAAAAAATGCATATATAAAGTCATAGTTTTAAAAATTGTTAACTATCTGTTGATATGCTTACCAAGTTACATATAAAAATCCTATGTATAAAGCACCATTATTTTCATGACCCTATCACTTAGGGTATTACTGATATATAGAAATGACATACTGCTTAGCTATAGGTTTGTTCCACATATTTGAAGATAATCTATCAATTACTTTATTACAAACCAAAGCAAACTCTTACTTTGGGTTAACAGTTATAAAGTCTACTAAAGAGTTAGCATTTATTATAATTTTTCAAGATAGAAAAATTTTGTGCATGGTAGTATTAACTTTCCTGACAACTATATGGAAAACTTGTACTTTGTTTTGTTTTTTCATTGCATTGTGTCCAGAATGTACCTTACCTCCCTGAAAGCACTGCAGAGTTGTAAATAATGTATGAAAGTAGTTCCCCTTTCACTGCTCAGAGAATACCATATTGCTTACCTACAGTGTACCATGTCTTTGCTAGACAAACATTAGAACAGGACACTAAATCTGAAATCTCAAGGTAAAATCTTCCCATGTGGAAAGGGAAAAATATCATCTTAGATTTCAGAAGGCCTTCAAACAAGCAGTTTAAATTCTTAGAATGCTCCTACACACCAGATTAAAACTCTTGAAGCTTCAGAAAGGGCCATTCTCCTGAGTAATTTAGTGAGACCGTTGAAAACAGAATTAATTACTTAATGTCATCTCAAAAGGCTCACTACCTCTGGCACTTACTTCTTGGTCTTAAAGGGCAGACTGACAAAAGCTGATGAGACGATGGTGAAGCAAAACAAGAGGGTGCAACTGTCATTCTAGCTTTTATTTTTTTCTAATGATATTTAGGAATTTTCTTGAACAAACTGTGATTTGAAGATAACAAACAGGAAGTCAAGTTCAAGAACAATGGATTTAAGAGTAATGGCATATAGCTAGAGTTAGTTTAAAAAAATAGAATCTCATTGTTTATCTTCACTTGTCAAGATTAAACTTTACCGAATAGAAAAGTCATATGAAGGTACCATCTAGAGGAGACATTCAAGTTCCCCCTAAAATATGCTCTGCTTTCATAAAATTCTATTAATAGTGATATAGATTCATATTTCTATTTGCTTCATGTCTAAATTTCAAACTTCAGAAACAGCTTTAGAAATACTGAGGAGACTTTGTGGTGGGTTCAGCACTTCTTATTATTGTTAAGAATCCAACAAGCGGTTTGCAAAGTCCCAGCGCACTCTGGAGCAGGGGCTGAAAAATCAGCAGGTCATCATACCCGCAGCTCCTGCTGAGGGAAGTTGCATGGCTACCCACCGCCACCTCGAACTGAGCTAGCCAACATCTGCAGGGGTCTCTGAAAGACAGACTCAGACCCCGCCCAGAGGTGAGGAGGGGTCACTACACCCAAGCGCCTATATCCCAGCCTGGGAGGGAGAGTTCAGCT
>PVIH01025803.1:0-19918 GCA_004025045.1 Sigmodon hispidus | reverse complement strand
AAAATAAAGGAAAAAAAAAAAAAAAGAAAACCTTGGCAGATTTTCAACAAGATGGTGATGAGTTAAATGTCAGCATAAGAGTAGCTGTTAGTAAAGTGGAGTATGGTGTGAACTCATCCAACCACAGACAAGGCAAGGGCAAATCAAAAGAAAACAACACCTTACATCTCCCACTTTGCTGCTGGTCCTATTCCCAAGAGTAGAGTACATCATGCTCCACCTGTTGGAAACAGACCTTTATTCATTATAGACAGAATCTGGAGGTGCAGGTGAGGGGCATAGCTTTTAGAACCTCATAATGGCAGGGCTGGTCAATACTGAATGGGTCAATCTCAGAAAGTGGTGACTTCCTGCCACTGAAAGTATTCAGAGCATTTTTGGCCCAAATTTTATTTATATATATATATATAAATAAATTTATATATATATATATATATATATATATATAAATGGTGTATAGTTATAAATTGGATGTGTGTCTTCTGTTAAGGTATACACACTACTAACATTGTAATTTGTAACGTGGACTGAGAAAGCTGAGCATGGTGGCTTTAATCCCAGCACTTGGGAGGCAGATCTGTTAGTTCAAATCCAGGCTAGTCTGCAGAACAGCAAAGGCTACACACAGAGAAACCCTATCTCAAAAAAACAAAAGGAAATGTTGACTGGGGTTGGGACATGGTTCAACTAGTAGTGTTTGTCTTGAAAGTTTAAACACCTGGTTTTAGTCCTCAGAATTCACATGGAAAAGCCAGGTATAAGTGACTGAGATCATACTCTCAGTGCTGTGGAGCCTGTGAAAGGTGGATCCTGGGATTAGGCAACAGTCACATCTTCTTGGTGACTGCCATATCAGTAAGAAACTCTGTCTTAAAGAAAAAGAAATTATGTCAAAAGATCACACTGTATTGTAAAAAGCTAATGTACAATCACTTTTTGTGATTTAACTTTTTAAAAATATTATGCAGCAATTGGTCTGTTACTTCTTGCTTACCAATGATGCACTTCTACTCTATTCTGAGCCATCCTCTAGCTGTGCTCTACTGCACACAGTCAGTTTGGCTGACAGTGGGTGGCACCTGAGAACTGATACCTAAGACTGACCTCTGACCTCTATACACAAATATGCCGCATATACATACAAGTGTACCCACATACACCTGTGCCTACTGACACATGTATGTACACACAAAAAAATTGACTATAGCCAAATTTCAAAATCTAACATAAAAATGGATGTTTTCCTATAAATAAACAATCAACAATACAAATATGCTTTCTTTAAAGAGTTAGAATACAAAGGCCATTGCTTTGCTTACTGGCTTCCGGTTCTGCTAGAACAATTCCTTCCCTCTTGGCATCTTGCTAATCTTGTCTAGAGCAGGTATTTTAAGTTCAATTGGAAATCTTCCATGTCAACAGTGCTTGTAGGTAATACTGAGCATCATGTATCAACAATGCTCATTGACCTGTCTCGGTTCCCTCTCACTGCTTAGACTTTAGTCCTTAGTTTTATCTTTATGTATCCCTTGTGGAAGATTAATGTTTTTAAATACTATATTCTGCTATACTGGGATTATGATAAACAAAAATTTAGAATCCTCTGTGTCCTCTGTCAAGCATTAAAATGACAGAAATGCATTTTTGGAAGGAGAGAGAATATAATAATGCTTTGTGTATCACATTACCTGCTTTTTTCCCAGTGATCCTCTCCTCTTTCTTGCCAATTATTGGGTGAATTCAGCCTTTAAAAGTTTCAGAGAGCCAAATGCAGAGTGTATAGAACAGGGTTTAACTAGGGGATAGCTTGGGATAGGTTAGAGAAGCATCATGGGTATGCAAAGAACAACAAACAAATTGTTTTACAAGACTTTTCTTATGACAAAAAGTGACTGTACAAATTTCTACAATTCAGTGTAGTCTTTTGAAATGGAAAGACAAATACAGTCTTACTTGTACATACAGTCCAGAAAAACAGAACTGTTAGAATTAGTTAAAGATGGTTAGCAGAGTTGGGGTGTGGGGGATATTGATGGAGGGAATGGGAAGACACTGTTGGGTTCAAAGTTAGTTTGTCAGATTGTTAGAATAGGATGAGGAGTTTTGGTGTTTTGTAAAAAAGCAACTTATACATTAATAATTTTTAAAGTGTGCTTTAAAAACAAAAGCAATTAAGTACAAAGCTTTAAATATTACAAAATGCCAGGGTCTTTCAGTTTAAGTTCTAGAATGCCAAGGGCTTTTATGTTACCATTGTACTTAAAGCAAGAAAGGGAAGAAAACAAACAAAATTTAAGATCAATGGGAGAGATCTGGAGATGTTGCAGTGTTCTTGTCCAGAGCAGAGTAAGAGACTAGTGCACCCCAAACCTTAGGCCAACTCAAGACCTTCTTTCCAAAGCTGGGGACAAAGCCCTATTTCCTCACTCACACTCAGCCCTGCCTTAAACCAAATACACCTGGGAGAACCCCCTCCCAACAATTCCCAGCAATACACAGAAGGAAGGACATCCCACAGCCAAACCCCACCTCAAAAGCAAACTGCATCACCACACATGAACATCTGGAGATCCCCCAATGCCTGGTCCAGAGCAGACTAAGAGAGCTGACTAAGAGAACTGATTGAGAGCTGACTAAGAGTCACCTAAGAGCCAGCTAATAGCATACCCTGCAGCAGCTGGAGACACACAACTCCTGGACCCACAATGGATTAAGAGACAACTAAGGCCTGACTATGAGTGAACCTAGGAAGCAATGGGCAGATGCCAGTGCAAGAATACATATAACAATATAAAGAACAACAAGGCATCACCAGAAGAAGCTGGTGGCTCTACAACTCTAAGATCTGAACATAGCAATGAAGAGAAAACTAAAGGAAACAACCTTAAAAGCAATTTTATAAAGATGATAGAAGCCTTAAAAGAGGATATAAAAAATTCTCTTAAAGAAATAGAAGAAAATACAAATAAAAAATGGAAGAGATGAACAAATCCTTGAAAGAAAACCAAGAAAAAGAAGGTAAAGTAAACATTTCAGGAACTAAAAATGGAAATAGAAGCAATAAAGAAGGCACAAAATGAGGCAAAGATAGAAATAGAAAATCTGAAGAAACAAACTGGAACTACAGATACAAGCATAACCAACAAAATCCAAGAGATGGAAGAGAAAATATCAGGAGTGGAAGATACAACAGTGGAAATAGATACATCAGTCAAAGAAAACTCTAAAACAAAAAAAGCCAAAACAAGCATAGATAGGAGGTCAGAGGTGAGGGTCATCCTTCCTTTAGGCCAAGAGGAGACTTCTGCTCCCTGAACCCAGGTCAGGAGACATGGCACAGCTTTGGCTAGACACAGCCTGCTGAGACCACAGTTGGTGTCACAGCACTGCAACCTCAGTTAAAGAAAACACTGAAAGAAAAAAGTCATAACACAGAGTGTCCAGGAAATCTGGGATACCATGAAAAGGCCAAACCTAAGAATAATTGGAATTGAAGAAGGAGAAGATCACCAGCTCAAAGGCACAGAAAATATATTCAACAAAATCACAGAAGAAAACTTCTCTAACCTAAAGATACAGGAAGCCTACAGAACACCAAATAGACTAGACCCACAAAAAAGTCTGTTTGCCATATAAGACTCAAGCCGCTAAACTTACAGAATAAAGAAAAAAATACTAAGAGCTGCAAAGGAAAAAGGCCAAATCACCTATACAGGCAGATCCATCAGAATGATACACGACTATTGAATGAAAACAAAAAGGTCCTGGTCAGACATTATACAGACACCAAATAGATTTGACCCCCCAAAAAAGTCTACTTGCCACATTATAATCAAGCTACAAAACATACAGAAAAAAGAAAAAATTTTAAGAGCTGAAAAAGAAAAGGGCCAACTTGTCTATAAAGGCAGACCCATCAGAATAACACCCGACTATTCAATGGAAACAATGAAAGCAAGAAGGCTTGGTCAGAAGTTATACAGACACTGAAAGAACAAGGCTGCCAACCTAGACTACTATACCCAGCAAAACTATCAATCACCATAGATGGAGTAACTAAAATATTTCATGACAAAGTCAGATTTAAACAATCCCTATCTACAAATCTAGCCCTTCAGAAAACATTAGAGGATAACTCCAACCTTAGGATCCCAGATACACCCATGAAACCACAAACAATAACACCACAGAAAAGAAAAAAACCAGAGAAAGAAAAACATACAAACCACCAAAAAATAACAGGAAATATCAATCAGTGGTCACTAATATGACTTAATATCAATGGACTCAATTCACCTATGAAAAGACACACACTAACAAGATGGATACAAAAACAGAAGCCATCCTTCTTTTGCATACAAGAAACATACCTCAACCTTAAAGACAGGCACAGGCTTAGAGTAAAGGGCTGGGAAAAGATTTTTCAAGCAAATGGCCCTAAGAACCAAGCTGGGGTTGCTATACTAATATCAAAAAAGTAGACTTCAAACTAAAATCAATTAAAAGAGACCAGGATGGACATTATTTATTCATCTCAGAAAAAATTGGTCAAGATGAGATTTCAATCCTAAATATTTATACCCCTAATATAAGGGCACCTACATATATAAACAAAACAATACTAAAGCTCAAATCCCACATGAAATCTCACACCCTAATAGTGGGAGACTTCAAAACCCTACTTTCACCCTTGGATAGGTCAACAAAACAGACTCAACAGAGAAATAAGGAGTCTAACAGAGGTTATGATACAAATGGATTTAATAGATAGTTACAGAAGCTTCTACCCAAACACAAAGGAGTATACATATTTCTCAACACCTCATGGAATTTTCTCTAAATTTGTCCACATAATTGGTCATAAGGCAAATATCAACAGATACAAAAAAAATGGTAATAATCCCTTGAATCATATCGGACCACTAGGACCTACATTAGAGTTCAACAACATCAAAAATCACAGAAAGTCTACCATCTCATGGAAACTAAACATCACTCAGCTGAACCACCTCTGGGTCAAGGAAGAACTAAAGAAAGAAATCAAAGACTTCCTAGAATTTAATGAAAATGAATCCACAACATAACCAAACTTATAGGTCATAATGAAAACAGTGTTAAGAGAAAAATGCATAGCACTTAGGTGCCTATATGAAAAACCTAGAGAAATTTCACACAAGAAATCTAACAACACAGCTGAAGGCTTTAGAACAATTAAAACAAAATCACCTAGAAGGAGTAAATGGCAGGAAGTAACCAAAATTAGGACTGAAATTAATACAATAGAAACAAAGAGCACAATATAAAGAATCAATGAATCAAAGAGTTGGTTCTTTGAGAAATTCAAACTAACCAAAAGGCAGAGAGAGAGAGAATCCAAATTAACAGAATCAGTAATGAAATGGGAAACATAACAAAAGACCCCCAGAAAATGCAGAGAATTATCAGGTCATACTTTGAAAATCTATATTCCACTAATAGAAAAACCCAAAGGAAATAGACAGCTCTCTGGACATGTACCACTTACCAAAATTAAATCACAATCAGATTAAAGACCTAAAAAGACCTATAACCCCAAAGGAAATGGAAGCTGTTATTAAAAAGTCTTCCAAAAAAAAAAAAAGCCCAAGATCAGATGGTTTATTTGCAGAATTCTACCAGACATTCAAAGAAAAACTAATACCAATACTCCTCAAATTGTTCCATACTGTAGAAACTGAAGGGACATTGCAAAACTCTTTATATGAGGCTACAATTACCCTAATACCCAACACACTCAAAGATTCAACAAAGAAAGAGAATTACAGACCAATATCCCACATGAACATTGATACAAAAATACTCAATAAAATTCTGGCAACATATTAAGAAGTCATGTACAATGTAGACTTCATCCTAGAGATGAAGGGATGGTTTAACATACAAAAAACCGTGAATGTCATCCATCACAAAAACAAATTGAAAGAAAAAATCCACATAGTCATTTTATTACATGCAAAAAAAGTCTTTGACAAAATCTAACACTCCTTCATGATAAAAGTCCTGAAAAGGTCAGGAGTACAAGGAAAATACATAAACATAATAATGGTGATATACAGCAAGCTGACAGCTAACATCAAACTAAATAGAGAAAAACTCAAAGCAATCTCACTAAAATGAGGAACAAGGCTGTACTTTCTCCCCTTATTTATTCAATATAGTTCTTAAAGTTTTAGCTAAAGCAATAAGAGAACAAAAAGAGATTAAGGGGATACAAATTGGAAAAGAAGAAGTGAAACTATCTCTATTTGCAGATGATATGATTGTATACATAAGTGAACCTCAAAATTCTACAGCTGATAAATATCTTCAGCAATGTAGTAGGATACAAGATTAACTAAAAAAAATCAATAGCCCCCTATACACTAAGATAAAAAGGCTGAAAAAGAAATAAGGGAAACATCACCCTCTATAATAGCTCCAAATAGCATTAAATGTCTTGGTGTAACTCTAACCAAAGAGGTAACATATCTGTTTGACAAAAACTTTAAATTACTGAAGAAAGAAATTGAAGAGGATATCAGAAAATGGAAAGATCTCTCATGTTTCTGAATAAGGAGGATTAACGTAGGAAAAATGGCAATCTTACCAAAAGCAATCTACACATTCAATGCAATCCCCATCAAAATCTCAACACAAATTTTTACAGACCTTGAAAGAACAATACTCATTTTCATCTAGAATAACAGGAAAGCCTGGATTGCCAAAACAATTTTGCTCAACAGAAGAATCTCAGGAGGCATCACCATCCCTGACTTCAAGTTATTCTATAGAGCTACAGTAATAAAAGCAGCCTGGTATTGGCCTAAAAATAGACTTGTGGATCAATGGAATTGAATCGCAGACCCCAATCTAAACCCACATACCTATGTACACATAATTTTTGACAAAAAGGCCAAAAATATTCAATGAAAAAAGGATAGTATCTTCAACAAATGGTGTTGGCATAACTGGATGTTAGTAAGTAGAAGAATGCAACTAGATCCAAACCTATCACCCTACACAAAACTCAAATCCAAGTGGATCAATGAACTTAACATAAACACAGACATACTAAACTTGATAGAAATAAAGTGGGAAAAACAGTCCAACACACTGGCACAGGTGACCACTTCCTAACCATAACACCAGTAGCACAGACACTAAGAACAACAATCAATAAGTGGGACCAAATGAAACTACAAAGCTTCTGTAAGGCAAAGGAGACAGTAAATAAGACAAAACAACACCCTACAGAATGGAAAATAAATTCACCATTCCTACATCTGACAGCGGAATGATCTCTAAAATATATAGAGAAATCAAGAAACTAGAACCAAAAAACCTAAATAACCCAATTTAAAAAATAGCATTCAGAGCTAAAAAGGGAATTCTCAGCAAAAGAATTTCAAATAGCTGAAAAACATTTAAAATATTTCTCAACATCTTTAGCCATCAGAGAAATGCAAATCAAAACAACCTTGCAAAACCACCTTACACCTGTCAGAATGGCTAAAATAAAAAAATAAACAGATGATAATCTATCCTGGAGAGGATGCAGAGCAAAGGGAACACTACTCCATTGCTGGTGGAAGCATAAACTTGTACAGCTACTCTGGAATGTAATATGGTGGTTCCTCAGAAAACTGGAAATCAATCTCTCCAAGAATCCAGCAATACCACTATTGGGCATATACCCAAAGGATGCGCATTCATACCCAAAGGCATTTGCTCACCTATGTTCATAGCAACATTAATCGTAATAGCAACAACCTCAAAGCAACCTAGATGCCCCTCAACTGTAGAATGGATTAACAAACTGTGGTACACCTACACAATGGGATACTATTCAGCAGTAAAAAAGAATGACATCCTAAAATTTGCAGGACAATGGATAGATTTGGAGAATATCCTCCTGAGTGAGGTATCACAAGCCCAGAATGATAGGCCTGGGATATATTCACTCATAAGTGGATTTTAGACAAAAAGCAAAGAATACTTAAGCTGAAAAACACAACTCCTAAATATTGTGGGATCAAAAAGGAACTTAAATGAGATGTCCAGGGATTCTCCTAGGAAGAGAAAATGAAGAAGATCTCATTAGCAAATTGGGACCATAACAGGTAGTGACCAAGGAGAGGTGGGAACAAATCATGAAAGAAGGAGATGGTTGAGTGAGAGGAGCAACAAAGAGGGAGAGAAAAGATATGAATATCTTGATAGAGGACGCCAATTCAGGATTGGAAGGAGACAGGGTGCAAGGGAAACTTTCAGGAACCCTCAGGATTGTAGTGGGATTATGCTGGTAATGTTGTATATATTGCCCCATCTATGGGTTTAATAAAAGTTGATTGGCCAAAGACAGACAGGAAGTGTGGGCAGAGCTACCAGGCTAAGAAAACTCGGAAACATCTCAGAGCAAACACAGATGCCACAGAGTTTCCCGACCTACCAGGATACAGAAGAAAGAAGTTGAAATATTGCTGATAAAACATACTGAGCCACATAGCTGAACAAGATGGGTTGAGTTCAGATGAAAGAGTTAGCAAATGTGACTATTTGAGGCTAACCAAGGCTGAGACTGGGTCCAAACCTCTGGTCTAGACTAGAAAGTCCAGGCCAGAGCCTATTACAACACAGTATGTCCCTGAATAGGACCCCAACCAATAATAGAGGCGGTACCTAAACAACATGTTCCCTATAATCAAATGAATAACCACTCTAAGTGTCATCACAGAACCTACACCCAACAATGAATGAAGGTAGAGGCAGAGATCCATGGCTAAGCACTGGGCCCAGCTCCCCTTACATTGAGAGTGGAGAAGAAGAGTCTGTATGAACAAAGAGATAGGGAGTATGAGGAGGCGTACTAGATGATGGCCTGGAGCTCTGGAGAGCAAACTGAATCAAGAACAGTTCCTGGGGAACCATAGAACAAAGAGCCAGGTCCTTCAGTGGTAGGCAACTGTTGATTAGCATGGACAATATGTAGAGCCTCCAGGGGTGGGATCAGACTGTGTTCCTATAAATGAGCTGGCCTCTGGGAGCCCATT
Source organism: Sigmodon hispidus (assembly GCA_004025045.1). NCBI lineage: Eukaryota > Metazoa > Chordata > Mammalia > Rodentia > Cricetidae > Sigmodon > Sigmodon hispidus. The sequence goes on along the minus strand of PVIH01025803.1, from coordinate 10,850 downwards.
CCCTGCAGAGGTGCGCCTAACCCAGCCTTGATACTGGGATGAGAAAATCTGACCTGCCTGGAGTGGATGTGCCATGCTGAGCTGACCCACTTTGGGACTTCCTGTCCTTTTTGGGGAGAGAATGGGGGATGGGGTTGGGGAAGGCTGAAGGCAGACTGGGAGGTATTGGGAACAGGGAAGGGTGGGTGAGCGGGAGAATACATGGGGAAAAAAGACCTTTTTAATAAAAATAATAATTTTTTTAAAAAGATCAACTGGATAACTGAGGTCACAGGACAAGCCACAAGCCCCCATGTCTGTAAAGACAGGCAGAAAATCACAATTGAATAAGATTTATATGAAGCAAATGCTTCTGAAACCACACCATGAAGAAGCGCTTAAATGTCAATAATGGTGCTGGAATGATCTGATAGAAGCTGAGTAAAGGCTAGCATGTGGTGAGAAGACAGATTCTCAAGGCTGTCTCGGGACCCAAACTCTGGTGGATATTACCACAGAATCCCTGCTAAAGCCTCACAGCAAAATCCAATATAACTCCTCATATATCTGGAAGGGCAAGGGAAGTATCTTTAAGTGCATCTAGAGTGATCCTCCGGACAGCCTTCTGGGAAACTTAACCAAAGCCTGATCCATCCTAGAAGAGCCTTCATTGAAACCCAGTCTAGACTCTTTGTCCTATCAAAGCAAAGGTCAAGAAAGAAGTAAGAAACAAAGCAGTGATTACCAGGCCAGGAACACCCACTAGAAGATTGAGATTTGGCAAAAAAAAAAGAAAAGAAAAAAAAAATCCCCAACACACAGACCATGTTCCTGACACCATCTTACCAGACATGGCAATAGTCAGAGAAGAGACACAGTAAGAGAGAAGACACAGGCTATACTTAGCAAGGAATTTTCAATGAAAACACAAGAAAAACCATAGAAAGGAAACATAAGCCCATGACATCACAGATGCCCCAAACACTAAATACAGCCTTGTGTTCAGGAAAACACAAATCTTCTCACTATAAGTTATTGACCTAATTTACCTTTATCCAATATGGCATATCATCTAATTGAAATTTTACAAATGGTTATGATTAACATATCAAGGAACTTAATGAAAAAATAGACACCATATAAGAATAGATAGGCAATATAAACAAAAAAAGTGAGTAACCTAAGGGAAGAAAAGACATGCTGGAGAGGTCAAAATCATTGAAAAGAAATGAAAACTATCATTGACAGTTTCTCAGAACACAGACTATAGGGATACCAAAATTCAATAAGCTTGGATGCAAGCCAGCTTATCCCAAAACTGTGAAACAAGATCAAAGGCATAAAAACATACACAACTGAAATACAAAAAAAGAATATTCAAGAGAAATATATAAAGAGACAAGGGTCCCCAACTTTCAAAGAATGATAGGCCCCCAGCACAGATTCAGAAAACCCAGGAGCACTAAATTGTGGCATGTTCTTTACTTCTACAAAAATACAGGTAAGAATTTTATCAAATTTCTAAGAATTCCTATAAACAAGAATGAAATGAAGTATTACTAGTGTTGGAGAAAAAATAAAATGGCATACCTAGAATTCTATAACCATACAAATGACTATTCAAGAAAATAAAATAGTGATGAAGAATTTCTCAAGCAAAAAGAATTGAAATAATTGATTGCAAACTGATTTGTTTTGATTACAGAAATTCTAAAGAGAGAAGAAAATTTATGTGGATAAATTAAATCAACAAAACAAAATCTATATTATCAGAGGATGATTAAAATTTTTATTCTATATGTTAAATTAATGACTATCAAATAGACCATTTTCCTATGTTAACACTGTTAAAAAGAATAGTTAATAGTTTCTATCCACAGATAATGTGTTTTTAAGGATGTGGGCCCTGATCAATCATCATACTCCAGTGGATGGACCCACATCCATGAATATATGGCCAGCACCAGCTGAATTCTGGGTTATAAGATGAGGGAGGAACAGGAGAGATAAATAATACAAAATACAACATTGGGAGAAATGGGGAGGTAAGTCATGGGCATCAAAGGAGTCATGAAGAAGAATGGAAGATAAATATGATAAGAATACATTGTAGGTATGAATATATGCATATCTATGTATGTATATGTGTATTTGTACAAAATTCTCAAAGAATCAATATTTTTAAAGGTATGTGGCCTACATAAGGGACACTAATAAAATGCTACAATATTTATATGTATTATATGTATATATGCAATATAATATCAATTGAAGGTGATCATAGACTAATTGTAATGAGCTCATATATGGTAGCCTTTGTATGCTAAGGAAGGGGGAATATCACAACTTTGAGATCAGCCAGGTTACACAGTAAGTTGTTGATTAAAAAACCAAAAACTCCAACAACAACAAAACGACTAACTATAATGTGTGGTGAAACCTGTCCACTAAAATTTTTTAAATGAAGTGTAATTACTGTGCTGAGAAAGAGCAAACTGGGATCATATAAAGAGTTAGGATGACATTGTGTAGATTTATTTGTTAGTGGGCTCACTGGCAATGAAACCAGGAATTATCTGGGGCACATTAACTGTCTTTATAAAGTCCACTCCCTATGGTGGGATGCCTTTTTCAGCCTTGATACGGAGAGGACGGGGTTAGTCCTGCTTCAACTGGGTATGCTAGCCTGTGTTGACTACTCAAGGGAGGCCTTACCTCCTCTGAGGAGCTGATGAGGGAAAAGGGAAGAAGAGGAGGGGGAGTGAACAGTGGATGCTATGTAAAAGGAAAAATATTCTTAAATAAAATATTTTAAAAAATGAAAAATACCAGTCAGGGAAAGATAATGCAAAAAGAAAGGAAAAAAATAAATAAAATATATTTTAAAACAAAGTAAATCTCAGTCTAAATGCATCAATAATGACATTGGTTATGAACAACGTACATGATGTACCAATTAAAAATCAACAAAAATAAAAGTGGGAAAAAAGACCAGAGGCTATATTACCAATCCAATTCTCCTAATGTATAAATGAAAACAGAGAAAGATTCAAGTCGATTAGATAGAGAACAAAGATAGACTAGTTATATTAGCTTCAGAAAAAGTAGAATGAAAAAGGGTGCCCGGACTTTCTGGGCCAGGACCAGAGGTTTGGTCCCACTCTCAGCCCTGCTTAGCATCAAATAACCACACACATGCTTATATTATTTTATGCTGATTGACCTACAGCCCAGGCATATAACTTGCTAGCTCTTTAGTCTTAAACTAACCCATCTTTCTTATCCTGTTTGGCCGTGAGGCGTAGTACCTTTTCTGAGAGCAGCATTTCAGCTTCTTTGTTCTGTGTCTGCTGCGGTCTCCTGGTTGTGTCTGTGTTGTCTCTCTGGCATCTGTCTCTGTTCTTCCTACTCTCAGAGTTTTCTTAGCCTGGTAGCCCTGCCCACACTTCCTGTTTGCCTTAGGCCAATCAGCTTTCTATTAAACCCATAGGCGGGCCAAATAATTACAATATTACTAGCATAATCCCACTACAGAAGGGAAATATCAGAAATAAAGAGAGATGTTTTATGATAAGGGTTAAATCTCCAAGAGAACATATAAATTGTGTACATTTACCTAGTAAATTAGCATGCATTTGCCTAGTAAATTAGTGTGCATTTACCATGTAAATTAGTGTACATTAACCTAGTAAGTTAGTGTGTATTTACAAAGTAAATAAGTGTGCATTTACCAAGTAAATTAGTGTGCATTTACTAGTAAATCAGTGTGCATTAACCTTGTAAGTTAGTGTGTAACCTAGTAAGGAGGCACAACGTGGTATGGGGCAGTAGATCATGGCCTCAGCTGTTCCCTTCCTCAGGAATAATCAAACCACCAGTAAGAAACCATAGACATAATCAGTCAATTTAACATGAACATGCATACATACTTCCATGACACCACAAAGAATTAATTTCTCAAGTTTGTATCTCCTTAAGACTACATTGGAGTATATTTTTTAAATCATGCATAGCATGTTAACAGATTTTAAAAAGGAATTAAACTGGAAACCAATAAGATGTCTATTAAACAATTCTCTTCTGTACAATACATATACACACATAATACGGTTCAAAAGAGACATCTCAGGAAGAAATGTAAAAAGATGAAAATAAAATGTTATCAAAATATGTACGATACAGATGAAGTCATATCGTGTTCAAAGCATTTGTAGGGAAAGAACAATCTATAATTAATAATTTATAGAAGCATTGATAATATTTGCATAGGAAATATTTTTAATGTTTTAAAAAAGAAATGAACTATCAGGCTACAATCAGATGCATCAGATGCAAGTATGGGAGAAAAAATCCAGTCTGTAAGGCTCCATTCTGCATCATCCCAACTGTGCGGTATTCTGGAAAAGGGCAAACAATTGATCCATTTTTAAAATCAGCATTGGCTTAAGGTTTAAAAGGCATGAACAGGGGGTAAGAAATGGGTAAATAGACAAGTCTGGGGATTGATTAAACTATTCTATATGGTGCTGAAATGAGATTTATAACAGTATAAATTTTAAATAGAATACAGTACATGGAAGTTTCCAACTATGTAAAATTTTGCCTTATTTTGTTATTGCTGTGAAAAGACACCATGACCAGAGCAACTTCCAGAAGAAAACATTTAATTGGGCTTGTGGTTCCAGAGGATTGGAGTTCGTGATCACCATGGCAAGGAGCACAGCAGCAGGCAGGCAGGCTTGGCACTCGAACACATCTTCAGACACAAGCAGGTGCACTAGGTCTGATGTGGACTTTTGAAACCTTCTCCCACAAGACCAAACCTCCTAGTCCTTCCCAACTGGGACCAAGTATTCAAACACATGAGCTGAAAAGCCCATTCTTATTCAAATGACCACAGGCTTTAAATAAAATTTTAAAATAAATTATAGATGTCAGGACATCCAAGCAGTAATGTAGATCATCATTAGAGATCTAGGTGCATTATAAGTATCTGGAACAAATCCACTGGAGCAGATAGGGAAAGGTGCTAGCTTAGGTGATCTTGAAAATGAATAAAGATTAGGGCCAAAAGCCAAGGGAGGTACAAATAAACACTGTTGTGTAAATGATAGCTGTAGTCACAGGACAAGTGAACTTATTCAGATACAGCTATAATCACATATGAAAACTGAACAATAACCAAACAGATAGCCAGGGTGGGAACTGTGCACTAAGATTCTTGCTGCTAGAGTGGGACTTAAAAGCAAAGCAAGAGGAGAAACTAAAATGATCCATGGATGAAGCTGGTTATCATAGAAAATCAGTAGAGCTCAATGTAGATAAAGGTTCATGTGGACAGAAATATGTAAGTGCATGCTCTCAGGCAGGTGTGTGCACACAATTCTTTGTCATCTACACATTGACAGTTGAAAACATAAAAAACAAACACCTGAAGCTTAGTCCCACACCATTCTGCAATAAAAGGAATCTGGGCTCTTAAGGAATGGCTGGTCCTAGGACTGTAACAAGAAATCTAAAAGATCACTCTAGTCTAGAGCATCTACAAGGGGCAAGAAATCAATAAAATTCTCAGAAATAAACCCCAGGGAATAGATTGAAGTAAATTTACCAGAAGGGCACAGGAACCAAGTGAAAGAGCCTCCTTTAGTCAAAACTAGAGTCATTTAAATGACTAAGTAGTATTGGACTAGAACATGGATTTAAATTGGTATTCATGAGTCCATATTGATGAAAATTAATGCTGAGACAAGTAAAGAAAACATAAAGGATGTAGACCAGAGGTAGTTTGCAGTGAAGATTCCTAGCAAGTAGAACTTGAGACAGGTGGGGTAAGGTCAACTTTGTCAATGACAAAGCATGTTAATAGTGTTAATAGAGGGCAGCCCCTCGTGATGGGATAAAAATAAATCTCACTTTTTTTTCTTTTCCCACTGAAAACTCTTAGCTCCTATGCAGTCATAAAAGCATCTCATTCAATTCCAAGCTGAGAGATATTCTACAAGACATCTGGGCTATCATCCTCAAAACTACCTAGGTCACTAAAAACAAGAGGAAGGAAATGTCATGAGTAACAGACACTTAAGAAACTTTGACAAGCAAATGCCATGTGGCATCTTGAATGAGATCCTAAGAAAGATTAATCATATCAAATAAAAACTCAGAAAATATAAATTATAAGCTTTAATACTACATCATTAATTACTGATGTTGTTTAAAACAGAGAGAATGTTCTGAGACATGTAGAAATTCTCTGTTCTCTCTTCAGATCAAAACCTAATTCAAACCTGAAATATAAATATAAAAACTATTCAAATAAATGCCAGGGTTATAAATGCCGAAAAGTCTTGTTGCTCTGGTTTGGATGTGCCTCATTTCCACCACTCAAGACATGTATTAGGAAGTTAATTCTCACAAAGGATGTGGTTTCCCCTGTGAGTGGAGCATCCTCTACTAGGTACACTGAATGTGTATTCCAAGCTAGAGAAAGCCAAAGTGTGGTGGTTCATCTACTGCCCTTGAGGCCCTAAGGGAGGATGGTCAGTCTTGACTACACAACAAGCTTGATGAAACTCTGAGAAAGGAAGAAAGGATGGAGGGAAGGAAGGAAATAAAACAAGTCCCAAGGAAGAAACAAGGTTAGAAAAGCTGAAGAAGGATGCTTTCAAATCAGTAGGCTTATACAGAAAAAAGAAATACAAATTCGGAGGAAATGAAATAACTACTTAGATTAGATGTAGAATTATGATGTTTATACTTTATAAGACTATTAAGTTCTATGTGTTGCATGACAGAAAGTTGTTTTAGACTCAGATTTTTTTCCTTTATGTTAAAAACAAATTGTATTCTCAGTTAAAACCCTGGAAGGATGAAGTGGGTGTCTGACATCCTAAAAGGATGCCAGTTAATGGACCACACTTCCTCCCACTCAGCTTCAGCCCTGAACACAAACTCCATCACAATGCTTGAGAAACCTGTCCACACTTGAGGTTGTTCTTCTAAAGAGTAGAAGTTACAATGGCCCTCACTTCTGTGAAGCTTACAAGAGTCCTTAGATTTAGGGCTCCATATCTGAGGGTCTAACATGATGCTGTACAAAAGAAATGTGGACTCAGAATACTGAAGCTATCTGATCAATATCACATGGCTGAGCTAAGGACCTGACTTACTAGCTTGCCACAAAAACCTGATTTCAAGGCACTGAAGATTTCATTTCAGAAATTCACCATTACATGTTATTAAAAGCCTGTTAAATCATGTTGCTTCTATGGCTTCAGTTTTGTGTCACTTCATTATAGCTGTTCAGCAAATATCCTTCTCTATGGGCAATTTGCCAAGAGAAAGAAATGGCTTTGTGCTGCAGTGTAAGAAATTAGAAGAGCAGTGGGTAAAATGTCTTCTGCTACAGCATCTGCACACTGTCTATGGCTTGGGGTTTGGGGAGAATTCTTTTAAAATGTGTGTAGAGGGAAGACATTGAGAGCAGATAAGTTGGGGATAGGTTAGAGTTTGGTCACCACCTTCACAAATACAAATCAGCTTGTGATAATCATTTCCTGTGCGCTCTCTCTCTCTCTCTCTCTCTCTCTCTCTCTCTCTCTCTCATCTGTCTGTGTCTATGTATCTGTCTGTATTTTTGTGCATATGTGTGTACCTGTGTTTGTACCTGTGTCTCTGCATCTGTGTATTTGTGTGTGTGTGTGTGTGTGTGTGTGTGTGAGAGAGAGAGAGAGAGAGAGAGAGAGAGAGAGAGAGAGAAAGAGAGAGAGAGTTGCCCACTACTTTGCATGTATGGGAGTTAAAGAATAACTCACAGAAATCTGTTCTTTCCAATTTGTGGGATCCTAGAATGTCTCACAAACCAATTTATTCCTTTTTAATTTTATGTATGTTACTGTGTTTTCTAAATTAAGTCCTAGAACATGGATAAATCAAGCTAGGGCTGATATAAACGTTTTATCCCTAGTGTGTATCTTTCATAGTCCTAGAAGGGGAGCAAAGAAATCACTCAACTATAAACCCTGTAAACTGCAATAACAACCATCCTGGCAAGAGATTCCTACCATGCAACAGTGGCTCAGGTATTATAGGAGTGACCAACCAGTCTCTAGTTGAGTTAAAGACCTAGTCTACAAAATGGAACTTGTTCCAAGTACTGTTAACAAGTCAAAGAATCCAAGGACAGGTCTTGGGGAAAGCCTGTAGCTGTTATTTCATTAGACGAGTTTAACAGTAAATTGATACCTAAAGACATGTTGGCATAACCATAGATAGTCATATCTCTTAGCTCTCATTAAAGAATCTGCTTCTTGCAGAACATGACACAACTGAGGGCGATTGACACAAAAGTCTGGTCGATGAACAGAGAATGAGACTGTGGAGTGTTTATCCCTAGATGAGACATCGGTATCACACAGTCTCCTCCTAAGGCTCAGAGATCATTAGTGAAGATGGGGTAGACAGACAAAGAAGCAGGCAGTGGATGACTTCAGGGAGTCGGCAGCTAGTGGACACAACTGGACCATCAAACAGAAGAACTGATAACAGTGGTGGCTACAGGCACAGACTTACACAAGAGCAAGGAGAACAAGATCCAGCAGGAAGAGGGGAGAAGCTCAGGAGGTTCCAGCCCAGCTAACGAGCTCCTGAGAATGAATGGCTGCTGGGAGAGAGTCAGTTTTCTTCAGTGATGAAGCCCTGAGAAGCTACATGTGTTTTAGTAAATACCTCCACACTCCTGCATGTACTAGCTGTACTAAGTGGATTCCAAAGGTTTTAAAACAAAACAAATTAAAAAAGATGACTGCACAGGAAATTGGGAGGAAATGGTGGTGGATTATGGGTGGAGTCACAGAAGAGTGGATGGGGTGGGCTTTGTCAAAAACACATCACATACAAGTAACAAATTTTCAATCAATAACATAAAATGGCATTTATTTTTTTAGAAAAAATACTTCCAAATAGAAAAATAAGAATACATGTGAATTTTAGGGGACTTGAAAGAGAAAAATAAAAATGTATGTAACACGTACTTCTCAATTTCTCAGTGAATGTTAATAATGAAATGCTTACTTTAACTGTTTGTTTTGCTGACTCATTTAGTATATTGTTATGAATTTTTTCTGACATTAATAACTTTGTTAAAAAATGTTCTTAGGTGCTACATGAATCTCTATCCTGTGTTTTAGTTAATTATTGTTCTAAGATCCTCTCTTAGTTTATGAAAACTGTTTCAAAATGAGGTCAGACAAGAATGTTCCCTCTGAGATAGAAAGTATCATCACAGACTCAGAAAGCCTAACAGATCTGTTCACACTTGTTCTGACATGAGGGTGACTTGTGCTCTGAGATCTGTGCACATGTACAATAACATTAGAATGGTATGTGCTCTGAGATCTGCATACATGTGCACTAACATCAGGATGGCATGTGCTCTGAGATCTGCCTACATATGCACTAACATCAGGATGGCATGTGCTCTGAGATCTGCCTACATGTGCACTAACATCAGGATGGCATGTGCTCTGAGATCTGCCTACATGTGCACTAACATCAGGATGGCATGTGCTCTGAGATCTGCATACATGTGCACTAACATCAGGATGGCATGTGCTCTGAGATCTGCATACATGTGCACTAACATGAGGATGGCATGTGCTCTGAGATCTGAGTACATGTGCACTAACATCAGGATGGTATGTGCTCTGAGATCTGCATACATGTGCACTAACATCAGGATGGCATATGCTCTGACAGCTGCCAAAGAAGGAAAAAAATCTTTGATAAAAAGCACAGAAATGACTCTATGTAAAATGTTTGATGCAGAAATAACACCAAACCAACCACAAAACAAACTCTTAGTTCACTGGCAATAAAACAAATGTGATCATGTAAACATAGTTATGGGGAATTAGTCTAAAAATGTATTCGGCCACAGTAATCCTCATGCTCTATGACCAGATAGACCTGTAACCATTTCAAGATGCCCAGAAGAATAAAGGGTGATATGTCACAGAACCTGGGACCATCAGTTACTCATGTTTATTTTTTATTTCCAAAACCTAAAGATACAACAAGAATCCAGATAGCCCAAGTTTGATTGCTGAAGACCGTGGAGTTAAAAGTGAGAACTGATACTTAAATATTGTTCTCTGACCTCCACATTCACAGAAAAACAGACATAACAACCAACAAATAATACAAAAAATGTAAATTAAAACCACAAAAAATCTAGATTGTTCTACTAAGAGTAATCTAGTAATGCTAGTGAACACATACACAGATCTCAGAACACATGGTCATCAGACACTAAATGCTGCCACAAAATATAAATTATCTTACCAATAGAAACATAGAATAATTATCAGTCAAAAACCCAACAGGCTTCAAATTTCAAGGAGACAGATAATGAATTTAAATCTCTAGCATCGAGCCCCCTGTGTGGAGCAATACTCCATAACAGCAGAGTCAGTAGATAATACTCACACTGTATTGAGTGTGCAGCAAACTGTAATGGGGTGATACCCACTACAGTAATCACCTGTAATCAAGAGTGGACAAAGAACTGTCATGGGGTGATACCACTACAGTAATCACCAGTTTATAGTGAACTATGATTAGTGTGGGGTGGTATTCAGCCTGCTTTCTTAACAACTCAAGACCACTTTCCAAGGAGTAACACAACCCATGGTCAACTGGGCACTACCACATCTATGATTCAGGAAGAAACTGTGCTATAGCCTTCCTTCCCTACACCCTTCCTTCCCTACACCCTTCCTTCCCTACAGCCTTCCTTCCCTACAGCCTTCCCTCCCTACAGCCTTCCCTCCCTACAGCCTTCCTTCCCTACAGCCTTCCCTCCCTACAGCCTT
>PVIH01025802.1:0-19923 GCA_004025045.1 Sigmodon hispidus | reverse complement strand
AGACCTTGAATAAGGATATACAGGGATGGAAAAAAAAATTCAGAGGGAAAGATGAACACAAAGAAAATATAGGTGTAGCAATCTTATTTGTATTTCTTCCCTTGATAAGCCATGCTTATCATTCTTATCCTCTGTATAGTTATTGTTAACTCTTCCACATTTTAAATTCTTTTTACTGTGTTTTTTTTTGATAAATACAGAATAAAGAAGGAAAAAAATAAAAAAAAGAGTAGAGAAATACTTCATGTTAGTCTTAAGAATGGAGAAATATTTTATACCTTGGTTCCCTGCCCTGAATTCCTCTTGGAGGGCAGAGAACCTCCAATATTTATGGTTTTGGGAGTGATAAATCCTTCAGATCCCAATTGGAGGCAAAGGCGAGTCTCCAACCTGTTGGAGGTACACTCAGGGCTCTGTTCGTCTTGTGGAATTCCTGTTTTTGTCTTTTTCCTTGTGTGGTAGCGACAATTGACTGGACACTACCTTGAAACATGAGATAAATTTTTTTTCTCACCTCTAGATCCATGTTTGGAGCACTAGAGCCATATAAGAAGCCTCACTTGTAACAACAGTGCTAAGATACTGACATGTGCAGAGACCGGGGACATGCAATTAGCAGCTCACTGCCTTTCACTATACATGGCCGATCCCATAAAGGTTGATCAGTACCTTACCTTACAGCAATGTAAGGAATGGAATGAAATATGCTGGGGCACCTGTTACTACATCTTACCAACCTTTGTTCCAACCTCATAGCTAAGATTGATGATTGAGACATATTCAATTTTCTGAGCTGCCTCCAGAGGACACATAGAGATGTTTGGCCCAAACTCAGAGGTCTTTATAAATCTGGTAACCTCCCTGAGCCCCACAGGCTTTAATTGGGTCTTTATATGCCACCATCACCAGGTAACCCTTGAACCACGATGGAAGGGACCCTTCCTTGTCCTGATGACCACATCAACGGCTCTAAAAGTGAATGGAGTCATCACCTGGTTGCACCACCACCCTCATGTGCAGCCTGCTGACCTGTTCACCAGAAAGAATATGATCACAAGGAAGACGAATGGGAGGCTTCTCAGCACCCAAAGAATCCACTCAAGGTCAGACTTTGATGGCAGGACCCAAGCCAACCTGAGGCCTCATTCTAATAACCCTGATGTTTCCTCTCCTGCCTCTGGCATTGGCAAAACCTCATACTCCCTGGAAGCATACATAGATGATCACTTCTAAGAATGGTGACCAAATTCCATTGGTCTCAACAGAGGCTCCCCAGGGCACTTGGTGGTCACACCTAAGAGTGAGTGGACTTATGTGACTTAGCCACTGGCAGATGGGATATTCCCAACAGAGACTTGGGGAAGGCGCTCCCTGAATGTGAGGGTCGGGAGTGCTGTAACTCCCTACCCTATCTTTCCTCAGGGATAGGGAAGATGGGAGGAGTTGGTGGGAGTTGGATAGGCTGCAGCCACTTGTTTCCCCAGAGGTACCTTAAAGATATTCCTATCTATGTTTACCTAGGGACAGGAGAGACCTGTCAGAGTCTAAGAGATGTGGGAATTAAGTCGATTTCTTTTGTAAGAAATGAGGCTGTAAGACACCCGGTAATACCTATTAGAGTCCCAGCTCACCATGGGACCTCATAACAATTACTAGAAACCCCTCAGGCCTGGAATGAGACTCCTATAAAAGATTCTCAAAAGTGTATATGAGAGTTAGTTCAAACCCTGTAGGGCTGTGGACAGGCCAGGGAAAGTGCATAAAGTATCAATGCAACCCCCTCACCATCAGGTTCACACAAAAAGGGTACAAATTCTCAGACTGAGAAAAAAAAAAACATAGAGACTAAGATTTTATAAAGAAGGCTATGATCAGGGCCTGACATTTCACCTCAAACCAAGCCCATCCAACAACAACCCTTGGGCCCTAATGCAGTCCTGGTCCCATTCCCTGTGCATAAACCATCCCGAGCCCTCCAAATACCCATGGAAATCAAACCATGGGTGCAATTAAGCAACTAAAAGCAGTGGCCTCAGGTAAATACTACCTCATATCCCCTGGAGATAAGCCACCCAGCAACTCCAGTGGTACACTAGTCCAGGGACCTGCTTCTAGGCCTTATAGCCAAGACCTTTTCAATTCTCAATGCCTCAGAGCCTGACTTGACTACAGCCTGCTGGCTATGCTTTGACACAGCCTCCCTCCCCATTATGAAGGTGTTGATGGAGTTGCTATGATGGGGACATTCAGTCAGACCCAAGACTCCACCCAGCGTTGATAAAAATCCACTGAGCAGTTGACCCTCCAGCAGATTGCAGGGGCTGGGGCTTGTACAGTCATCATTCCTGCCAATCAACAATTTCTATGCAACTCCTCCCAAACCATTCCCCTGGAAGCTGCCAACTCGATCCCCCACAATGATACCTGGTAGGCATTTTCTACTGGCCTCACCCCTGTGCCCACACTATGACTCTCAACTGTACTGAGAGTTTCCATGTATTGGTGTGCCTGGTCATCAGAATCATCTATCATGAGGAAGGTGAGTTTCTTCATAGAATTGGAAATTTATGCCCTACGGCAAAGAGAGAACCAATAACTATTCTAACCCTAAGTGTCCTGGTAGAAGGTAGTCTTATGGGTATGGGGACTGGTACATCCTCCCTGATCACCAAGAATAAGAATTATTCCAACCTACAAGCAGTTATCAATCTAGACAAAAAAAAATAGAGACATCTATTTCCCACTTACAGGAATCCCTGACCTCCTTGGCTAAAATAGTCATGCAGAACAGGAGGGGTCTAATCTCATTTTTTTTTCAATAAGAGAGACTATGCACAGCCTTGAAAGAATGTTGCTTCTATATAGATCATTCTGGGCTTGTTAAGGATTCCATGGCCAAAGTAAAAGAGGGCCTTAGTAGGTGAAAAAAAATGGGAGGCTAGCCATGGATGGTTTGAATCCTGGTTTAACAGTTCCTCCCTGGTTGACAATCTTAGTCTCCACCCTCTTGGGACCTTTATTATTACTGGTCCTCATACTAACTTTAAGACCATGCATTCTGAACAGACTAGTGCAATTCATTGAAAAAAAAAAAAAAAAAAGGCTGGGGACCATTCCATTAATGGTACAGAGACTTCAGGCTCAATATAAAGTCCTCAACCAAAACATACAAGAGTTCTCTTCCTTAGAGTGGACACTCACCCTGCTAAAGAAGATATTCATGACTCATGATTGGGTATCCCTAAGTTACAAGGAGAGTATGAAATAAAAAGCAGAACCAGTGTTATCTTGGGAAACAGGCCTGAGACAACTGGTGACTGAGGACTGAACTCAAGCCCCAAGAAAGCAGTGAAATAATAGAGATAAAGGACATATATCCTAGAATTGGCAAAACCAGGATACAGGCATACATTGAAAAATTTATTGAGTAAGACCAGATGTCCCTATAATATACTTTATATCCTGCCAAAGAACCATATACACATCCTGGCAAGCTGTCAACAGTCATATACAATGACATCTTTAGTTTCCCTGTCCAACCACGTAGCACCAGGACACATAACCTGATACTTGAAACCCTAACCTATATAAACCCTTTGTGAGAAGAACTCGAAAGGGCCTTCCTCTCTTACTCTTGACAAGGGAGTCGGGGGTGAGGGGGTGGGGGGGAGGTCCCTGCCTTGGCTAGAACAAAGAGCACCATGGACTTGGCTCTGTGGTGGTCTGACTGGGGGTCCTGAGACATGGGTATAACACTAGGTTGGTAGGGCTATCCTGAAACTCTTGCCTGGGTTCAAGGAAACCTCTTGACTGAGCCTGTGAGGTAGCTGGAAGTTCAAAAATTTTGCCACCACGCCCACTTCTATATACCCTGTTTATTCATTTCATGAGTTCTTGATTGGATAGTCCTTGGAGAAGAACATCTGGACTTCCTAGTCTCAGAAAGTTTGCATGGAAAACAGCAGTATTTTCAAAAAACAAATTACAGTGTTTAGAGTCTGTAGAAATCTGTTGAATTTCCCATTACAAAATGAGTGAGCTGTAGCCACATTATTTTCTTAGGGTTTCAAGAAGTTCTGCTCAGCCACAGTCAAGAAACCCCAATGCTCTGATTACACAAGATGAAACGCTCCAGAACACTCACACAAGGATATCATCTATCCGCAACTATGTTAGATGAATTTGTCCAGTGCTTTAACCCCTGGCTATGTTTTCTTTCAAAGGTCTGTATTAATTCAAAAGAAACTTAAAGTAGTAAAATTGATGCTATAAAGGATTTACTACTGTAAACTTGCTTAGAAAATTTTGAGTTACACACAATAGAATTTATCTAGAGGCCACAGTGTCCCCATATAACTGGAAGGTAAGTAGTAAACTAACCAGGTTTGTTAAAAAAAAAAAAAAAAAAACTGTGAGAAAAAAATGTATACTCCAAAGGAAGTTTATGGTTGCTGAGAAAGTTTCTGCTAGTGCTAATTTACCAAGATTGTCCTCCAATTAGGCTCCATTTCGATAACAAAAGGAAAGAATTCTGACTTACAATCAGCTACTAGGTCTATTCCCATATCAAAGGACATACCTCTAACAGGCAACTAAAGGAGGCAGGGCAATGTCACAACCATCATTAAGTCCTGGTCTGCCATTAAGTTCCCAGTACTCTCATCAGGAAAGCATAATTCTGCCAGGTGGGCAAGATGAAGCTGGATTACAACTATTGGAAAAGAACACCTCTGTCCTTAAAACATCTTATTATGTCGTGTTTAGTTGATATTCCCGGGAGACCTGCTCTTTTCTGAAGGGAAACACAGGAGCAGTGGAGCAGGGGAAGAGGGGAGAGGAGCTGGGAGGAGTAAAGGGCGAGGAGGCTGTGGTTGGGATGTATTGTTTGAGAAAATAAAACATAAAAAGAGAAATGATTCTGATAATATCCTTGCTTTGTAAATCTTCCATCTACCAAAGTGGTCAGACTTGCCTCTCCTATGACTGTTTAAATTGTTGATCCTGCGGTGAGGATCTAAAAGAGATTAAAGAATGCTAGCATACGTGGAATGCATAAGCCTAAAGTGCATGTAAGAAGTCACTATAGTCCTCTATTCATGGTTGGCTCCTCTTTGAGTGTTAGAGCTAGACATGAGCTACTAATAGAGAGTTTTCCTTTATTAATCTCTGTATGGAGTGATTTCTCCCCGGGAAGGCATATTAATTTTATAACAGTACTGGCACACTGGTGCCCCCAGCCTGAGATCCTCATTTCAGAAACTCAAAGTTTTCTGGATATCCCTGCAGGCAGCAATGTTAACCCAAGCACTCTCTCCTCCATCATCTTCCTTTTCCATTGTATAACTGACATTTTTCATATCCCATGTAGAAACAAATGTTCCCCTAAAAGATATACCCTCTTAGGGGACAGTTATCCCTTTTTATACTTACTCCTCATCTGGACAGTAAAATTCTTCAGCAAATTAGGGCTCCCTTAAGCACTAGAACTCATTATTGTTGTGCAAAACTATCTTATAAGTTAAAAAGGGATGTTTTTAAGTAGGTGTTGGGATATATTCATTAATTCCATAACATAAGAACCCAAGGTTAATAGGATAATGAGTTAAAGGCCAGCCTGGACTATACAAAGAATTCAAAGAAACCCTAAGAGAAATACAAAGTTCTGCAATATATAGTCTGGGGTTGATAGTAAGACGACCACTTCAAACAAAATGAAACAAAACAAAGAAAACTAAAGGCTAGGCATGATAGTACATCCTTTAAATCCCTATGCTTGAGAGGAAGAGGCAGGCACCAAACTATGAACCAAACTAGTCTACATTATAACTTTCAGATCCACTAGAATTAAAGTATATCCTTTTAAATACAGAGCATTGTGAGAAACATATCTGGAAATTCAAACTCTCTTAGATAGCTCAGCTAAAACTATTTTTATCAAGCAAAAATTTTCCTGTATAGAAAGAGATGCTCTTTCTCCCTTGCCTATGCATGTGGGATGAACCAAGCCTCCTCTAGTAGGAGTCTGATGGCTTAAGAAGAGAACCTGGGGGCTGGAGAGACCGCTCAGTGGATAGAGCACTGGCTGCTCTCCCAGAGGACCTGGGTTCAAATCCCAGCACCCACGTGGCAGCTCACAATGTCTGTAACTCCAGTTCCAGTACCTGATACTCTCACACCAATGCACATAAAATAAAGTTAAATAAAGTTAAAAAAAAAGAAGAGAACCTGTACATCTCCAATAACTATGCAGTGTGGGGATATATTTTATATTTAATAAAATCAATCGGGAATATCAGAGGACAAAAATCACCCACAGTCAAACATTGGTGAATACTCCATGATATTATTGCTTTTTTAAAAAAATTACCAGAAAACATGGGCTTATATTTTGTTATTTGGAATATGTTAATTGTTATAAGACTAGTCATTTTCATTTTCCACCTAAGGTTGGGAGTGGAACTTGGGGCCCCACATATGCTAATCAATTATTCCATCATTGGTCTAGACTCCAACCATTTTCTTTTGTATCAATCCTGTTATTGCAGTACCTATGCTGCCTACCAAAACTGACATTAGCATTTTAACTCGCAGCTATCAAACCTTAAAATCACAAATTCATCTCAACCAAGCTTTCATTTTTCATTATGTTTAAATATTTAAATATTTTTATTTTAGGCACATAGGTGTTTTGCCTGCAATTATGTCTGTATGAGGGTGTTGAATCCTCTGGAGCTAGAGTTACAGACAGTTGTGAGCTCTCATGTGGGTGCTGGGAATTGAATCTGGGGTCTTCTGCAAGAACAGCTAGTGTTCTTAACCACTGAACCATCTCACCAGCTCAAACCTTTTATTTTTAAAACATGGTAGATTCATTTACAGATGGTAAGGGATATTTCAAATGTTCCTTAGAAGTATTCTTGTGTAAGCTATGTGTTTTATTCATTACTAATTGCTGAAGAATCTCAGTCCTATTTTTAAACTGTTCCTTCCTTTCTTTCTTCCTTCCCCCTTCCTTCTTTTCTTTCTTTTGAGACAATGTTTCTTTGTGTAGCCCTGGGTGTCTTGAATCTTGCTCTATAGAATAGGCTAGCCTGGAACGCAGAGATCTGCTTGTCTCTGCCTCCCAAGTGCTAGGACTTAAGGTATGGACCCCTATTATTTGGCTTTTTCAATTGATATGTGACAATGTAATTTATGAGGTAGAGTATGATATCTTAAGGTGTGTATATGCAGTGACAAGGTCAAATCAGGTTACTGACCATTCACCACTTCAAACAGATTTTCACATTTTTATTTATTTAGTGTGCATGCGTGCCTATGCACCTGGCACCATGTGTGTTTGAGAGTCAGTTCCCTGCTGCCACCTTGTGGGACTAGGAACTGAAATTCAGGTTATCAGGCCTGGTCACAAGTGTTTATTCCTGCTAAGCCAATTTTCATCTCAAATATCTGTGTATGTGTGTTAAGAATGTTAAAAAAACCTCCTCTTTTCTAGTGATTTTGAAATATGCAATCTATTGTTAGCAATAGTTACCGTACTTCACAATACGAAGCTAGAAGGTATTCCTCCTATTGTGTCTGGAATTTTATGTCCATTGACCTACCCCTGCTGTAGTCTTTAGTGCACTATTTTGCTTTGGATCTGAATGATGCCACTTTTCAGCTTCTTTATAGAAGTTGGGCATACATGCACTCTTGGTAGTTTATATTTTAAGTTATGATAACATTTCATATCTTTTGGGAAGCTAGGGAAACTGTATCTCTTTCCCCAATCCCTGTCTCTGTAACAGGACTCACACATGAAAGTGAACCTGGATACATTTACAGAGCACATTGACCAGCACAATATGTGCACTGTGCTTTTTGTAAGAGAAGTTGTTCTGATATACCTATGTAGAGTTTAGTTTATAGAACTCAAAGAGTAGCCATTTCACTGCCAACTCAAAAAAATATTGTATATTTGTTTTGTGTTATGTGTATGAGTATTTTACCTGCATATATGAATATGCACTAAATGTGTGACTAGTACCTGCAGAGGTTAGAATAGAGTGCTAGATCCCCTAAAATTGGAACTATGGATGGTTGTGAGCCACTATGTGGTTGCTGGGTATGGAATTTGAGACTTCTTCAAAAGAAATCAGTATTCTCAACATGGCTAGCTTTTAATGGGTGGGAAATTTTGGTTTGGGGTTTGGGTTCAGACATACATTTCCATTCCATCATTTCTTTCCACTGGTTTATAACATGAATCAGAGTAGAACATCATTTGGGGGACTGTTAGTTGAGATCGTTTTTCACCACACTGAAACATTAAGACAGACTTGTAAAGAATACTGACAGTCTATATCCATACTTGTACACACAAGTGATGAACCAGGGAAATGGAGAAATAGCAAGAGATGTATTGAGTTATCCCTGACTTGGATGTTGTAGGAAGTTTTATTTATATGTTTAATAGGATTGTGTTTAAAAGATGTACAGTGAGTAGTAGCTGTGTTTTGATATCTGAGGGATGCAAAGCCTTTTTACTTTCATTCCTGGTGAAAGTGTTGTACTGGGTAAACATTTGAATGCCCCACCCAACTTGTAATGTATATGTCTACTAAACAGGCATTATATTTTGGCCTTCCAAAACCATAATGAAGCTTCCAAAGCATGCTTTGGGACTTTGGAACTGCTTTCCTCTCGGAAGCAAATGGATGTGTATTAATTTCTTTGACTGGGTTTTTGTTTTGTTATGTTTTTGAGATATGGTTTCTCTGTGTAGCCCTGGTCAGTCTTAAACTTAAATCTCCTGCTTCTGCCTAGTTCTGGGACTAAAGGAATATGCTGCTGCCACAACTACCCCACCTGGCCCAGCTTCATTGATTGTTCTTAACACCAGCTTTTCCTCTCATCCAGCAGATGGATGGTAAGTTTTTGGCATTTTGCCTATGTCACTCCTGATTTGAGGCTTTAAAAATCTATATGCTGGCAAGTCAGTGCTTGCCACTGAGAAATTATCTTCTTGATTTAGTCCTGGGTAAAGTTAGGATGACTTTTGTTTCTGACTGAAAGCCTATGTAGATTTTATATAAATCAATATGGAAATTAATTATGAATCCAGGTAGAAGGGTAGAATGTCAAAGTTTTTTTTGTAATGAAAAGGATATTTATTTTAGCTTTCCCAGAAGTCAAAGGTTATAAAAATCTCAAGACAGACTTAAAACTTCTCCAATAATTTAGGCACATGCTGTCCTCTAGTGGCAACATTTGATAAAGCAAGATACTGGTGCCTTGGTGAAAAAATTCAAGTAAGGCTTGGACTACAGAGAAGAATGATGGTAAAGTTCCTCAAGGGTACATGAGATCCTGAGACATTTGTTTTTCAGTCATTGTGAAAGTCTTGTCTCTGGACCTTCTAGAGTGGGTATAATTACAAATGACACGTGCACTTCAGCATTTTAAAAAAATTTCTATTTGTATTTCTCTGTCTCTGTCTCTCTCTCTCTCTGTGAGTATGTGTATGTGTGCATTACACATGTGTGCAGGTGCTCTGAGAGGCCAGAAGAGGTTGTGGGAATCCTTCTGGAGGTGAAATTAACAGCAATTGTGAGGTGCCTAATGTGGGTACCAGGAACAGAAATCTGGTCTTCTAGAATTGCTGAGTCATCTTCTCAATCTGTCCTTTCTCACACTTTAACATTTTAATTTCCCTAAGCCTTTGATTTTTCTTTCTCTATAAGAAACCAAGGCAAGGACTGGAGAGATGTCTCAGAGGTTAAGAGAACTGACTGCCATGACATTAGGATGAGGAAATCAGACCTGACTGGAGTGGATGCTGAGCTGATCCACCTACGGACATCTTGCCGTTTTGGGGGGAGAGCATGGGGGGAATGGGGAGGACAAGGCTGAAGACTAACCGAGAAGGGTCAGGAGGGGGAAGGGAGGGAGAACAAGGGGATACATGGAAAAAGAAAAAAAGCACTGACTGCTCTTCCAGAGTTCAAGTCTCAGAAACCACATGTTGTCTCACAACCATCTAGAATGAAATCTGCTGCCCTCTTGTGGTGCACAGGCAGAATACTCTATGCATAATAAATTTTCAAAAATAATAATGAAAACATAAAGCAAGGCCAATTTGGCCTTTGTAGCATGTTTTCTGTGGAGGACCTCTGGGTTTATTATTTTCTTTTCTTTCCCCCCAACATAATAACATCTCTATTGATTGTTTGGGAATTTCATACAATCCACTCCAATCAAACTCACTTCCTATTTCTCCCAGGTCTACCCTCCCACCCTTGTACCCTCCCTCTGGGTTCATTTTTAGCCAATTAAGAATTAAAAGCAACTCATCTATTAGGTTAGGTCATGTCGATAAATTCAGAGTTTTAATTTCTCTACTGTTGTCCCACATCCTATATATTTTGTATCCATTTCTATAATTATTCCTCATCTTATTCTGTAGATACTAGAAAACTGAAGTCATTCTTTTTTTTTTTTAAGACACATATAGGCTGGAAACAACCTAGATGCCCCTCAACTGAGGAATGGATTAACAAACTGTGGTACATCTACACAATGGAATACTACTCAGCAGTAAGAAAAAAAAAATGATATCCTAAAATTTGCAGGCAAATGGATGGATTTGGAGAATATCCTCCTGAATGAGGTCTCACAAACCCAGAAAGATAAGCAGGGGTTGTACTTACTCATTAGTGGACCTTAAGCAAAAGCATTGTGATGTCATTAAAAGAGGGGAAATCTTTAGCATGAATGTCTTGGATATTCAGCTTTCCTTATAATAATACTATTTGGAACCAGTATCCATCTGCATTTGGCCTCCTAAAATCCACTGAATATGCTACTGTGCCATCCACTTCTAACAATTAAATACAATGAGTAAATGAGAAAAAGAAAAGCTAAGTGACACAATCTTTAAAAAGGCACAGAATTCTGGCCCCAACTCCCAGTCCAGTCAAAGAGCGTGAGGAGGGATTATATAAGCAAAGGGGTCAAGATCATGATGGGGAAACCCACTGACACAGTTCAGCTACTGGGAGCTCATGGGTTCTGGACTGACAGCTGGAAACCTGCATGGGACTGAACTAGGCCCTCTGAATGTAGAAGACAGTGTGTGGCTTGGGCAGATTGTGGGGCCCTTGGCAGTGGGACCAGGATTTATCTCTAGTGCATGAACTGGCTTTATTGGAGCCCATTCCCTATAGAGGGATATCTTGCTTAGCCTTCGTATGGTGGATGGGTTTAGTTCTGCTTCAACTTGATATGCTGACCTAATTGACGTCTAAAAATTAACCCCCACAGAGTGCATTTTTTATTGCCCTTGAATTATTTAACAACTATTAAGTTCTAGATCCTTAGAGTGATGTGTAATTGTTGTGGTTATCTACTCTTTGCCCCAGATTGTGGCACTATTGGATGGTGAGGAAATCATAGATGGTGATTCCAGTGGGACAATATGGCTGAGGACATGATCTTAACAAGGAGAACGAGGCCCCAGCCTCTGTCTTTTCTGGCTTTCTTTCCTGGCCACTATATTGCTCCTTCACATCTTCCCTCTTTCATGTACTGCCTCATCACAGGCTGAAAGGCAGTGGGGACAACTGACCGTGGACTAAATTTCAGACTGTCTGGGATAAATAGTTCTAAGTCGATTGTGTCAAATATTTTGTCACAGCAATAGAAAGCTGACTAACAATTTATATGCAAAAAGTTTGGAATGAGGTTAACATTCATTATCATTTCAGTTAAGTAAATTGCCTGCTGTGGTAGTTCATGTTCCATATGCAAACATTTTGCATTCAAATTCAATTGCTGAGGCTGGAGATATGGCTCAGCAGTTAAGAGCTTTTCCAGAGGACTAGGTTCAATTCCCAACACTCCTAAATCAACTCACAAACATCTATAATTCCAGAGGATCTATGTGATAAGAAGTTTCTGGCCCAAACTAGCCCCAACATTCAGACCAGCAGTCCAGATAATCACACAAAGTCTTATATTAATTAAAAGCTATTTGGCCTATGGCTCAGGCATATTGCTAGCTAACTCTTATCTTAAACTAACCCATGAGAGCCGGTCACGCTGCTCTGGCGGGGCTGGCAGCCATTTTGTTTTGGACAACAAGCGGGAGTTGGCGGCAGGAAAGGGTAGGCCTGACGAGCGGGAGGATCAGCCGACTAGATACCCAGCCTACAGCAAGTGAGCTTCGTGTCATTAGTCGTTTAAGCATCTAACCCAACCGCCCAGCTAGTTAACCCGAGCGGTCCCCCGTCAGCTCAGGTTCGGCCGGTCTCCGGCCCGCCCGCTCCGTGGTGGCAGCCCCGGGAGGAGTGCTGGCGTCTGTCTCCTTCGATTCTCAGGATTTGAAGATGGCTGTACACTCAGCGCCGAAAGTTGTGCTAAAAAGCACCACCAAGATGTCTCTAAATGAGCGCTTTACTAATATGCTGAAGAACAAACAGCCAATGTCAGTGAATATTCGGGCTCCCATGCAGCAGCAGCAGCAGCTAGCCAGTGCCAGAAACAGAAGACTGGCCCAGCAGATGGAGAATAGACCCTCTGTCCAGGCAGCATTAAAACTTAAGCAGAAGAGCTTAAAGCAGCGCCTGGGTAAGAGTAACATCCAGGCACGTTTAGGCCGACCTATAGGTGCCCTGGCCAGGGGAGCAATTGGAGGAAGAGGCCTACCCATAATCCAGAGAGGCTTGCCCTGAGGAGGACTACGTGGGGGACGTACCACCAGAACCCTGCTTAGGGGTGGGATGTCACTTAGAGGTCAAAACCTGCTCCGAGGTGGACTAGCCGTAGCTCCCCGAATGGGCTTAAGAAGAGGTGGTGTTCGAGGTCGTGGAGGTCCTGGGAGAGGGGGCCTAGGGCGTGGAGCTATGGGTCATGGCGGAATCGGTGGTAGAGGTCGCGGTATGATAGGTCGGGGAAGAGGGGGCTTTGGAGGCCGAGGTCGAGGTCGTGGCCGAGGGAGAGGTGCCCTCACTCGCCCTGTATTGACCAAGGAGCAGCTGGACAACCAATTGGATGCATACATGTCAAAAACTAAAGGACACCTGGATGCTGAGTTGGATGCCTACATGGCCCAGACAGATCCTGAAACCAATGATTGAAGCCAGCCTGCCTGCCTGTCCCTCCATCCGTCCGTCCGCCCACCCATTAGACTCTTGTTAAAGTTACCACCATATCTATTAAAAAAAAAAAAAAAAAGAAAACCTTGAGAAAACATGAGAAGAAACCTGATTGACGCTGGAAGGACCTATCAAAATAGGCTGTGGACTTATCCTGCCACCATTTGGCGCATTTAGTCTGTTTTGTCTACTTTTTGATACTGTGTTATATGAAACCCTATTTTTCTTTGATTTGGTTGAGTTTGTTTTGTTGCTTTCCCAGTCACCCAGACTTCTGTTTGAACAGGAATGCGTTGGCCTTGTGAGTAGAACATTTTCCAGCCTCTGCCTCACCTGTCATATACTCTGACATTTTAATGTTTCCTTTGTTCATCTTTATGATCCCAGAAAAAGTTCCTAGGAGGAGCCAATATTCTCAATAATGTGTGGTCTTTGGGATAGAATTTTTCTAAAGCTTCCTGTTATAGCTAAAACTAAAGGTGTGCCTGCTATTTTGATGGTGGAGGTAGTAAATTGAAAATGTTGGTTGGTATTGCTAGTGGCCCAGGAATGGCTTACACATGGTAGCAACTTTGATTTGGTCAAAATTGATGCTGCCTACATTGACATCACATACATGGTAGCTGACATGCTGAGTTGGATATGTTCAATTTCCACCCCAAAATAAGATTTTTAAGCTTTCCTTTTGGCTTCTTGTCATGTCCAAGAAAGAAGCTTGTGCACATCTAGTAGAAGAATAAGCCATTTGGTGTGGCACATACGGCAGAAGAAAGAAGGGTGGGAAGGAGGCTTTACAAACTAACTGCTGGGAAAGGGTCATATGTTGCTCATGCTGAAATGCAGTTGCCTTGTTTGTACAGAACCAAACTTGGTCTGATCTACATAACTGGCTTTATTTGACCCTCTTAAAGGCTTAAGTTCAACCATAGTTTGTCAGCTGTTCGGTTTCAGTGAATCTTGTATTTCTGGTTCATTATAACAAATTGTTCTCTCAAATTCAAAAAAAAAAAAAAAAACCATGATTAGCCATGTGGGTTTTGTGTCTTTTACTTTTCTCAGATCAGCATTCTCATCCCTCTTCCTCTGCATCTCTCTGGCATATCTGCTCTGCTCTTCTTCCTCCCAGAGTTTCCTTAGTCTGGTAGCACTGCTCATACTTCCTGTCTGCATTCTGGCTGTTCCACATCTTATTAAACCAGTAGAAGGGACAAATATTTACAAAGAACAAAATTGTAATCCCATAGCAGATCTACTGTCCTCTTCTGGTCCCTATACATCCTACACACATGTATTTCACAGATATTCATGCAGTTAGTAAAAGGAACAAATAAAATAAATAAAATAAAATAAATAAGTCTAAAAAATTAATTCAAGCTGGGAGGTGGTGGCACATGCATTTAATCCCAGCACTTGGGAGGCAGAAACAGATGGATCTCTCTGAGTTCAAGGACAGCCTGGTTTACAGAGTAAGTTCCAGAATAGCCAGAGCTGTTACACAGAGAAACCTTGCCTAAAAAAAAAAAAAAAAAGATCAACTGTGCTAAAAGCTATTTACATATTCAGTTTAGATCTATAGCTGTGTCTTAATTCTTCTTTGAATGGTTGGTATATGTTAAAAAAAAGTAAATTGTGAGTCCAATCAAGTCTTTAATATTTAATCATTTTACCCTTATATAAGAGTTATAGTTTAAACATTCTTTGATATTTACAGCTTTCTGGAGAGGTGGGGAATTTGAGACAGGATTTCTCTGTATAGTCTGGCTGTCCTGGAACTAACTCAATAGACCAGGCTGGCCTCGAACTCAGAGATCCACCTGCTTCTGGCTCCAGAGTGCTGAAACCAAAAGTATGCAACCACTACCATCCAGCTTTTAAACACTTTTTAAAAAACAAAACAAAACAAACAAACAAAAACCACACTTTGTTATGCTTCAAAATTGAACAAGGAATAGAAATTTTCTGAGAAAAAAAAAAAAAAGCAGAAAAGCCCCCTAGAATAAAATTTTAATGTATTAGATGGCAGAGCTGGTTGCTTTATCCTCAACCTTTTTTTTTCTTCTGTAATAGCTATGCATTTTTGTTCAGAAGGTTGCTGAGGCTCTCAGGTTTAATAATTTTTTCCAAATGTCTTTGTACTCTCTTGTCTTTTTGATAGAAACATCACAACTTCTAAATGTGAAAATTACTTCTTCAACACAGTCAATGATGTTACAAATTTACATAAACTTCTACTTGGTGAGACTTTTGTTTCCCAATGCTATATAGTTAATTTGCATAGCAAATAGAAATGACTTTGCGATAACTTCACTAATGTATAATTATATGTTGAATTATATATGTTTTGAGGTTCTAGGGATCAAAGCCATGAGCTACGCTTCCAATACTGTATATTTCAAATTCACTAACTTGTATCTAAGGTCTTAATTAAAATAAAAGGTACCATGTGGTATATACTTAATAGGTAAATTGTAAAAAGATTCCTGGTCTGAAAGAAGGTTTTACATTTTTTTTCTGGATTAGAATTCAGTCACAAATAAATGACTGAGATATTTAAATATGCATGTTCAGCAATTAATTCACCATTAATATATTTCTGTCAAATGTAAAACAAAAAGCTTTGTATAATTCACATATTTTATATGTATAGGACACCTGTTTTATAATATTTTGTTTATCCTAAGGGAATTAAGGTAGTCTCCTAGAAATTTTTAAGGTGTGTATATTCAGTCTGTTACATTTTAATTATATTTGCAGGTTTATTGAGTGTAATAATAACCAAATTGAAATATATTTCAAGAATGGAATTTGATTGCCTGATATGCAAACAGGGAAATTATTGGCACAATCAAATTAGTAGGTATATCTATCACTTTAAAGGGGGCATAGAGACAGGATTCATGTAGCTCCAGCTGTACTGAAACTTGGTTATTTAGGCCAGCCTGCCCTCAAACTGACAGAGATCCTCTTGCCTTTGTCTTCAGAGTACTGAGATTAAAGATATATGGCATCATACCTGGTCTTCTATCACCTTTCTTGGTACATGTATGCTAAAAATATTTAAAATCCCCTCAAAAAATTTAAGTATATAGCATTATTATTATTACTATTATTTTTATTATTATTTTTGTTATTATTTGGGTTTTCAAGACAGAGTATCTCTGCATAGTGCTGGCTATCCTGGAACTTCCTCTGTAGACCAAGCTGGCCTCAAAACCACTAGAGATCTGCTTACCTCTGCCTCTTGAATACAAAGATTAAAATCATGCACCACCACTGCTTGGCAACTAGCATTATTGTCTTAGCTACAGTTTACTATTGTTAGGGTTTACTACTGTAATGAAAGCCTCGTGGTATCAATCCCAGAATAGCCTTCTCTCAGGGTCCAAGAGATTCACCACTCCTGGCTGACTATTCTCTTTGGTTCATCATCTTTATTAGCACAAATTTTATTAGCACAACTACAGTAGTGAAGGCATAGCCTTATATATTCCTGCAGGCAGTAATTCTTTGGCAAGCAACATGGGGCTTGAATTCCTCAGGGTCATAGAGAGGGTGATAAGATTCACACACAGGCAGTAACTGTCAGCTTTGGTTTATGACACAAAGTAGGAGTGGCTAATAGAAGTTTGTCTGGTGGGGTCAACTAAAGATTAAATCAACAAAGTAATCTAAAGGGGAAAATCACATACTCCAACTACTTTCTTAAATGTAGCTAGGTATAGGGATCAAAGTTTATTGATCAGCAAAAAACCTTGAACAAAGTAAAATCTCTGTGCGGTTTCTATTTGGTCCTCCTTGCCACTGCTTTTGCACAAGAAATGGAACCTGTCACTTTCTAGCTGCTGTGGCCCTCTAGAGCTAATGTTTGTTATTATACCTGCAACTGAGAGTTGTCTGATTACCTTTTTTTTTTCTATATAACACACAATAAATCTTTAAGTTAGGATTTTGTGTTAAAGAATCCAGGTACAAGTAAGTATAGGGAATTAGGAGTTTAAAATTAGTGGTGTTAGCTCCTTTTATCTGTATGGGAAGTAAGCTTAGGGCATAGCAATGTTTCATCTATCTTTAGTTGTTCTTGGATGTCTGAGAAATATTTGAAATGTAATAATTTGTCCAAGGGCTGATTCTGTCCAGGTATCTAAAGATAATTGTAGGGGCAGACACTGAGGCTTCACTGGGCAAAGGAACAAAGACCTTATTAGTGAGAAAAAAATAGTGTCTTTGTGATGATTTTCAGACATAGGGTAAGTTATCCATATGCCACTGATGTATGGGTGAAATTATACCCAATAAATGATCAATCATATTGTTAAAAGTTTCTGGGAAATGAATTCCAAGGAAATAACAATTGGAAAAGCTACAATTACATATAAGAAATCCTCTGCAGGAAACAGCTAACCCATTCAAGGTCAATTAACATCCAAACTCCTTGAGTTTTGGCTTTATCTCCACTAGGGCCCTTGGCCTTGTATAAGAGCTGAATTTCTACTTCCTATTTCTGAGGTTCCCAGCATTATTTCTATGAAGAGACACTACGACCATGGCAACTCTTCTAAAGGAAACATTTAATTGGGGTTACTGTTTGAGAAGTTTAGTCCATTATTATCATGAAGAGGAAGCATGATAGTGTGCAGGCAGATGTGGTAC
Source organism: Sigmodon hispidus (assembly GCA_004025045.1). Classification (NCBI taxonomy): domain Eukaryota; kingdom Metazoa; phylum Chordata; class Mammalia; order Rodentia; family Cricetidae; genus Sigmodon; species Sigmodon hispidus. The sequence continues at coordinate 2,137 of PVIH01025802.1, read as the reverse complement.
TGGAGTTGATCAGCCTTACATCTTGACTGAGAGGCAATAGGAATTTGACTGACTCACTGGACAGTATACTGAGCATATGAAACCTCAAAGCCTGCTCTCACAGTGACACACTGTCTCCAACAAGGCCACACCTCCTAATAGTGCCATTTCTTTTGGGGGTAATTTTCTTTCAAACCACCACAATTATTAACTTGAGTCACCATGCTGGTCATCGGATTCCAGAACTCAATAACTCAAAACTTGTACCATCTGCCTAACATTTTCTTACATCCCTGGCAATCATCATTCTACCAAGTTTCTATGGTGTGTGATTTGCCTTATACAGTTTTTTGCCTGCATGTATGTATATATAGCATATGCCTATCTCTGAGGAGGCTGGAAAATTGTGTCTGATCCTTTGGAACTAGAGTACAGATAGTTGTGAGTTGTCATTCAGGGATGGGAACTGAACATATGTCCTCAGTAAGAGCAGCCATTTCTTTTTATTTTTTAATATTGAAATAATATTTTAATTAGGATTTTAAAAAGTTAAAAATGAATTTGAGGCTTAGTATAGAAAGATGTACAATCTAAAGCAGAATAAGGGCTTGTTTGTTTTTTGTTTTTTGTTTTTTTTCTTCTTTATTTATTTTGTATTTATCAAGAAAAACAGTAAAATGAATTTAAAATGCTGATAAGTTAACAATAACTATAAAGAAGATAAAAATCATAAGCATGACTTATCAAGGGTGATAATGCAAATAAGATTACTACACACATATATATTTACTTTGTGTTCAGCTTTCCCTCTGAATTTTTTTTTCCATCCCTGTATATCCTTATTCAAGGTCCCTTCCCCCTCCCACCACATCAGGTCATTTTTTGTTCTCCACAACTTCCCATCCCCTCCCTGGGCAGGCAGCAGACAGTCCTTTGGTCCCACTGACCAAATAATGCTTAGTTCAGTCTCTACTCCTGGCCAAATCCAGTTTTGTCCCCCCTCCCTCAAGAGTGAGTCAGGTGTTCCTATAGTTGGAGTGGGATCCGAAGGGTCAGTCCAGGGTGTTTCTGATCCCAAGCTGTTCAGTGGTTGTGGTTTGCAGCTTGGGCATGTTTGGCTTTTTTTCTTGTTTGTTTGTTTAGAGACCACTAATGAGTGAGTACATCCCCTGCTTATCTTTATGAATTTGTGATACCGCGCTCAGGAGGATATTCTCCAAATCCATCCATTTGCCGAGCAGCCATTTCTTTAACTTTTGTTGGGACTTTTTCGATGATTGATTCCTTATTAATTACCCTATATAGATATTCTGTTTCTTCATGAATCTGTGATGATAGGCTTATTTCTATGGTTATTGATTTCTTTTCTGTATTCAATTTATTGACATAAAATGGGTCAAAATCTCAGCAACAGGTAACAAAAGATGCTAGAACTATTGCTGGCCTCAATGTGCTCCAAATTATCAATGAGCCAGCTGCTGCTGCTATTGCTTATGGGTTAGATAAGAAGGTTGGAGCTGAAAGGAATGTGCCGATTTTTGGCTGGGGAGGTGGTACTTTTGATTTATCAATCCTCACTGTTGAGGTGAAGAAGACTTTGATAACCGAATGGTCAACCATTTCATTGCTGAGTTTAAGCAAAAACGCAAGAAGGACACCAGTGAGAACAAGAGAGTTGTTAGGCACCTGCACACTGCCTGTGATCTGGTTAAGTGCACGCTCTCCTCCAGCATCCAGGCCAGTATTGAGATTGATTCTCTCTATATATTCTCCCCATAACCCGTTCTCGATTTGAAGAATTGAATGCTGACCTGTTCTGAGGCACTCTAGACCCTGTAGAAAAGGCCCATAGGGATGCCAAACTAGACAAGTCACAGATCCACGATATTGTCCTGGTGAGTGGCTCTACCAGAATCCCCAAGATTCAGAAACTTCTGCAAGATTTCTTCAATGGGAAAGAGCTGATCTCTAAGATATATAAAGAGCTCAAGAATTTAGATCCCAAAACCTTGAATAACCCTATCAAAAAATGGGGTTCAGATCTAAAAAGGGAATTCTCAGCAGAGGAACTACGAATGGCTGAAAGGCACCTGAAAAAGTGCTCTTCATCTTTAGCCATCAGAGAAATGCAAATCAAAACAACTTTGAGATACCACCT
>PVIH01025801.1:0-19929 GCA_004025045.1 Sigmodon hispidus | reverse complement strand
AAAAAAAAAAAAAAAAAAAAAAAAAAAAAAAAAAAAAAAAAAAAAAAAAAAAAAAAAAAAAAAAAAAAAAAAAAAAAAAAAAAAAAAAAAAAAAAAAAAAAAAAAAAAAAAAAAAAAAAAAAAAAAAGGCCAGTAAAATAACACCTTCACCCTGGAGCCAAGAGAACACACCTTGCCCCTAACCAACTAGGAACTGAAATTCAACCAAACCCAGAGCTTGGAAATCAGCCAACTCCTGAACACAAAATCCACTCTCCTGGATTCCTCCTTCCCAACATACATCCAGTGAGGTTTGTTGTAACAACTTTCTTTCACTGGAGGAGAGCAGAACTGTAACAACTCTTACAACCAGAACAATAAAACTCCCTTAGGAGAGCAGAGCTGTAACAACTTTGAATGGAGCAGAACAGAACTGTAACACTTGGGCTGGGGAAATTCTTCCTTGCTGGTCTAGAATTGTTACACTCGGGAAGCTGAGCAGAGCTATGACATTTCTCCAGAGTGGAGCAGAACTGTGACAACCCAGCTGGGGAAACCCTCCTTTGCTGGAGCATAGTTGTTACACTTGCACTAGGTAAACCTTTTCTGCAGCAAGGATTGTTAACACTTTGTTGGGAAAACCATCCCCCACCAGAACAGAGGTATAACACTTCTGTTGGGATATCTTTCCTTTCAGAGCTATAGGTATTGCTTGACTTTTGCCAGGAATTCCTTTCACTCCAGAGCTATAACACCTACAACTCATAGTCTCATAATTAGAAACAATAAATTTTCATATTAGCAAGAATGTTGCTGGAATGGAGAAGAAATAGTGACAGGCATGAAGTGATTATAACTTCACTGATATGAGATAAAGGATCAGTGATATTGTAACAGTTCATTAGTTAAAGGGAGAAGACATGAGAAAGAGACCACAGTTGGTGATTACCAAATACTGGCACCATCCTGGCTCAAACTGTTTGTCTTGTTTTTTCCAGACAGGTTCCTCTGTGTAACAGCTCTGGCTGTCTTGAAACGTGAGCTCTGTAGACCACAGAGATCCACCTGCCTCTGCCTTCTGAGTGCTGAAATTGAAGACATGGATCATCACACCAGCTCTAGCTCAAATTGTTAACAGGCTCTCTGATTAAGGTGACTCTTTGGTTGATAGGGCAAGGCAGCCAGGATAGAGATGTCAGCAGCCTTTATGAGCTGGAGTTATTTCATAAGCCTGGAGTATAGGCGTGTTCATAAAGTATACAACCTCAGAGACAGACTCCAGAGCCTGTGAGAAACCACCTTGAGCTCTGCCCTTTGAGCACAGGCTACCATTGTGGGTCGCATTCTAGAATGCTTGTGTGGAAGTCACTACAAAAAGGGCCAGTAGGACAAATGAGGGTTGACTACAGCAGGAAAGTGGCCGCAGCTCACACCCTGAAGTGGTCTGACCATTGAATCAGCTCCACAGCCCAGCTCTTCCCCACATGGAGTCTCATTCAAGCTGCCCATATACTAGTTTACAACGGCTATGTGTCCAAATCCCTGTGGAGGTGAGTGTCTCTCCTCTCTTCACCCTGTTTCTCTCAGACTATTTATGCTCACATTCTTCAAAGGGAAGATGAACCCTGAGATGCTGACACGATGCAATAAGGCAAAAGAGGACAACACTCATTTTTCTCCAAATGACAATTTCCCTTGTGGCCAAATAAAGCTCCGTTGTGTATATATGCCATACTTCCTTCATCTTGATAATAGCCAGGACCGGGGGAGATGAAATCTCAATGTAGCTTTTATTTATATTTCCCTGATATCTAAGAATGGGTTTCTTACTATGTATATTCATGGTGTGTTTGATGTGGAAGGAGGGTCGTGCACGTGCCTCAAGGCACATGGGGATCAGAGACAGTTTTTGTGGGGTCTTTCCTCCTTTACTTGGGATCAGACTTACATCTCCAGCTTGAGCAGCAAGTACTTTACCTGCTGAGTCACCTCACCAGCCACGGACTTCTGTCACCTGTCCAATTCACATGCCCCTTTGTTGATTTTATGATTTGCATGCAAAACACTACTGTTGTTTTAAAAAATTGTTATTTTCACATCTGTTTGTGAGGGCTAGCCTATATACCATAATGTAATGGGGATAGAAGACAGTTTGTGGGAGTCAATCGTCTCCTCCCAGTCTGGGTTCTGGGAACTGAGCTCAGTTCATCAAGCTCTGTAGCAAGCGCCTCTACCCACTGAGCTATCTTAGTGGCTCCTGGTGATCACACTTAGCTTTTCAGCCTGTGGAATGGAACTTGAACTACAAACAGCTGTGATCCACCTGCCTCCATCTCCTGAGTAGTTGAAAAGGTCTAGAGAGATGGCTCAGTGACTAAGAGAACTTGCTGCTCCTGAAGAGGACCCAGGTTCGGTTCCCAGATCCTACTTTCAACTGTTCTCTATACTCAGCTGTGATTTCTTATTTTCCTTCTTTCTTTTTCTTTCTAAGTGAGGCTTTCATTTTTAAAAAGAGTATATTTTTATTTATTCTTTGACAATTTCTTATATTTAAGCAATATATCTTGATCCTATGTGCCCCAAACTCTCTCTCCCCACTCACCCAATGCACCCCAATATGTCCCCCGCTCCTTCCATGTCCTCTCCCTTTTTAATTCTTTCTGTCCTCCATTATTATGAAAATGCTTGTGCAGCAACAGTTGATTTCTTCGTAGCCCTCTTTCCCAAAGCCTGTGCTTTCTTTCTGCACCAGTTCACATCTGATTCTACTCCACATCTGTTCCATCATTTAAACCATCAAATGGCATTTAACAGAAGGAACCAGCAACAGGAAACAGCAGCAATTATCTTGTCCTGCATACCTGACCTTATCTGTCTACTCCAGCCGAGGGTCCAGGGTTTGACACACTGATGTCCGACAGGGTTTGGTAGTGCACAGCTGTAATCTCAGCTGAGGTAGAATGATGTTCGAGGTCAGCTTCAACTGCCTAGCAAGACTATTTCAGATAACAAAAAAAAAAAAAGACCATGAAGCCATATGTATGCTCACATTTGTAATCTCAGCATGTAGGAGGCTGGCACAGGAGAATTGTCATGAGTAGCATCCTGACTACAGATTTACCTATTTATTTGAGGGGCTCACAGCACACATGTAGAAACCAGGGGATATCCTGAAGAAGCTGTTACTTGCTTCCACCTAGTGGGGTCTGGGGGTCAAAATCAAGGTGTCTGGTTTGGCAGCAAGTGCTGAGCCATCTCACTGGCCCCTACTGTGGAGACACATTAATATTCAATCAGCCTGACAATGTCTTCAGTGTCCCCAGGAAAGATGTAGTTCACTGTCGAGAGGAAGCTATATTGAAAGCCCTTTGTGGGTTTTTGATTCTTTGTGGCTTTCTGATTCTCCTGCCTTCAGCTCCTGGGTTCTGGCATTAAAGGCGTTCACCACTAAGCACAGTGGGTTTTGCATTTTAAATCTCATCCCACCAACTGTGAGACTGACAGGTGCAGACATCAGCAATCTCATCAGCTCATTAGCTAATCAGATGCTGTATTGGGAGAAATGTAAAAGTTAGAAAAGACTAGAATAAACCTCAGCATTCTGCCCTCTCCCTTTCCCATCCACCATTCTCTGTTGCTGCAGGCATTTCCAGCACTACCAATTGCAAACCTTTTTGGCCTTACTCCCTGAGCTGAGCTCTACTCCAACTGCTTCTCAACTTAGTTTTGCTTTGGTTCCTGACTTGTGGGATATATAGGACAGACTGCCCAGGACACCTTAGACCAGGAGCAGCCCAGGGTGTCTTAAAAGCACACACAATGAGGATCAGGAGTTAGAGTAGTAGCAGGCCACCCAGAAGCTACCAAGGTCACTCCTGTTCAAGAGAAGCACCAAGTCACAGATGTGGTCTCTCAGTCCCAAACACAAATTCCTAGGGATGCTGATGCCACATGATCAGATGCCTTCCTACCTCTAGGAAGCCATGGCCTAGGTTTCATTCCACAAACATGACAGCCAAGAGCCACTCCTGTATGGGAAAAATGATGCAGAATACACCCAAGAAAGCAGAAAGATTCTAGGCAGATACACTCTTTGGAGTCTAATTGACAGGTTCTAGATGGGGTGTGGAGCTCAGAAGATACTGAAGTTTGGGGATGACTCAGTCGCTGAAAACACTCACTGCTCTTGCAGAGAGGACCAGGGTTTGGTTCCCAGCACCCACGTGACAGCTCACTACTACCTATAACTTCAATTCCTGGGGATCCAGGGCCGCCTTCTGGCCTCTGGGACACCAGGCACATATATGGAGCACATACAGCAGGTAGGAATTCACACACACACACACACACACACACACACACACACACACACACAAAATAAATTTTTAGTCCAGTCATGGTGATTTATGCCTTTAATTCCAGCAAATTATTCAGGAGATAGAGGCAGGTGGATCTCTGTCAAGCTAGCCTGATCTACATAGTGAGTTTTAGGCATACAGAAGTACCTAATGAGAACCTGTATAAAACATAAAAAGGACATAGAGACAGATTACTGATAAATAGGAAGTTTATTAGAAGAGTTATTGCTGCTATGGACAGACCGACAAGTGACAATGGTGGGAGGGAGGGTCTCTGGAGAGAGAAGTTAGAGTCTGTGTGACAGAAGAAGGAGGAGGTCACAGAAGAGCCCTCACTTAGATTCTGATTGCCAGGCAGGAAGCATGGAAGGGGGAGGGGAACAGGACGTGTGTGTGTGTGTGTGTGTGTGTGTGTGTCTGTGTGTGTGTGTGTGGCCAATGCCCCTTTTGATGTCATTCACTTTTCAGGGGTGAAATCCTGACACTGGGGTGTCTGATAGCTAAGGACTCACAGTGTCCCATTATGGTAGCTGCCAGCATCCCGAGCAGCAGCTGATTCTAACCATGTATTTGCACACTACTGATATAATCTGCACATAGACATGTGTTGAGAGGCTTTGAAGTTGATGTTTCTGTTTCCTCAACTGTACTCCCAGTTTCCTGGCTCCTTAATCAACTTGCTGATCTTCTACCACAATCAATGACAACTTTATTCTCAACTGATATTTCCTGAATTCGTAAGTGAGCTTTTCAAATGAAAAGTGAGGTTTTTTCTGTGTATGTTTCTTTTTTTTATTGGACCATCCTAAATTGTTTATTGGGCATGAGTTTTACAAATATTACGTGTATTAGCGGTAACTGTGGAGCTGCAGAGTATTGCGCCTTCTCCAGGCTGCAGGGCGCGAGCCACCAATCCTGTGGTGGAGCTTGTGATCCTTTCCAAGGCCCCGACTCTTGTGGCCAGCAGATGTCAGCCCAAGCATCTCTCTATGCTTATGGACTGGCTTGGTGGTCCACTGAGTGTCAGGGTTTCTTCTGATAGCTTTATGGAATGGATCAATGAGCATAACCTCAAAAGATTTATATGTGGAATCTTTGCCAACCCAGTAAGAATTCAGGACTCTCGGAGCCCCACAATGGCCTCCAGCTCTCTCCTTCGGGCAAACTTGAGCTGTGGTTAACACCATGATGGACAGGCTTGCCATAAGTTGCACACTTAGGAACCGGGCATTTGTGACCACCACGGCAGACATGAATCCTGTATATGACAAAACCTTGCTTGGCCTTGTATCCCCAGCCTCCGCACTTTATCAGGCCCGGTGGGGCGTGAAGCCCTGCGAAGTGCTGAGTCCAACTGCTTCTTCCTCCATAGCTCCTGGATGTATTTGTACGCATCCATCTAAGCTCACCTGATGGCTGCCACCAGAGGAAAGGAAGAAGCCTTTCTCCCACTGTATTTGTTTCTTTATTGTCCATGTAGATAGGAGAATTAGAGAGTAGGAATACTGTCTATAACAGCATCTCTCTGGTGGGCTTATAATTCATGAGGCCTTTCTAAGACCTTACATTGTCTTGTTACAGGAACGTGACATAGAAACACTCCATGGTATGGTCCATGTCACCATAAGGGGCTCACTGAAGGGAAATAGACCCGTTATCCTGACATACCATGACATCGGGCTTAATCGTATGTATTTGATTTTGCACATTCCCTTTTGAAAAGACAATATTTATTTTTATTTTATGTATATAAGTGTTCGCCTGTGTGTATATATGTGCACTACATGTGTGTAGTACCTGTGGAGGCCAGAAAAGGGGAACTGAAGAATTGGGGGTAGGTGATTGTGAGCCATCATATGGGTCCTCTGCAAGAGCAGTAAGTGCTTTTCACCACTGAGCCATCTCTCCAGCTCCAAACAGGTTCCCTTTTTAGCATGTATAATCTTTCTATTAAAGAACACAATAATAACATTCTAGTAAGACAGACACATCTCTCCTCTTTTTTAACACCTTTTTAAAAAATATTTTTATTATTTTATGTGCATGAGTGTTTTGCCATGTCTGTGAGGGTGCCAGATCTTGAAGTTAGACACAATTGTTAGCTACCATGTGGGTGCTGGGAATTGAACCCGGGTCCTCTAGAAGAACAATCAGTGCTCTTAACTACTGAGTAATCTCTCCAGCACAATACCTTTTTTTTATGGCAGGTTAACATTCCAGGGGTATTAGCAAGGTCAAGAATGTTAATGTTGGGGAAACTGAAATTACATCTTACATTTGTGTCACGTATTGAAAAGGATGAATTATCTGATAAACTGAGTAAGAAATTAGAACTGAGGTCATATATATATATATATATATATATATTTGAAACAGGGTCTCTCTACATAGCAAGGGCTGTCCTGGAGCTCACTATGTAAACCAGGCTGCCCTTGAATTCATAGAGATCTGCCTGCCTTTCTCTGCTAGAATTAAAGGCATACACCATCATGCCCAGCCTTGAAATCTAATTTATTTTTTTATTTTTTCATTCAAGTTCCAAGTTAGAAAATCTCAGAGTGGAGGCTGGAGAGATGGCTCAAAGATTAAGAGCACTGACTGTTCTTCCAGAGGTCCTGAGTTCAATTCCCAGCAACCACATGGTAGCTCATAACCATCTATAATGACATCTGGTACCCTCTTCTGTACACTATATACATAATAAACAAATAAAAAAGAAAAAGAAAAACTCAGAGTGTAAGGGTTTTTAAATTCAATACTAAAACTATTCTTCCTACAAACTTTTCTAGTTGGTATAGGTTGGGCATCCATAACTCAATAATTTAGAATCTAAAATGCTATAAAGTTGAACCTGAGTCCTGAGAACACCTAGACACAGCAAATGCTTAATATGTGTGCATGTCTGGGGACAGTCCCCATATCCCCAGACAGCAATTATTACAAAAATTACTTTAGGCTAAGTGTATTAGGTATATGTAAAACTAAGTCTACTTTATGCTAATCTTTAAGCCAATCCCTAAGGTTACAAATATTTCCAAAGCTGAAATCCATACCAAATCTACTACTAAGCATTTTAGAAGTGGCTTCTCCACAAACAGTGAAGAATTAGGCTCTAGCCTGGGGCTCAGATTGCAAACATGTGTCTTTGTTGCTGCTCTGGCTTCCAGAGGAGGTCTGTGTGGAGTTGACAGCCCAGGGCTGATCTTTAACATGAGAAGTGATGAAGGCCGTACACTAAGAGGGTAAAAATGAAGCAGCATCTCCTCCACACACACAGCAGTTCTGACAAGAGACAAAGCCCCATGTGGTTAACAGCATCTGAGGAGGTCCTCTAGCCAGGGTCAGGGGAAGGTCACGTCTCCTCCTTGGGTGCATGGAAGGCATACTTAGAACCCATTGCTTAGAGTTGAGAGGCATTGTTCTTCAGTCACTGAGGTGCCTCCTATGGGGTCTTCCTTCAGAGTTTGGGTCACAGGCTTTGTGCAGACACCTCACTTAAGTGGGCTGCTGCTGAGAAGGGAATGGAGGAGCAGTGACCCAGCCTTGCTGGGCAGAGGAAAACCGGGGAGAGCTGGAGAACTTGGGATCCACAGGTATTCTCATCTCACAGATAAATCCTGTTTCAACACGTTCTTCAACTTTGAGGATATGCAGGAGATCACCCAGCACTTTGCGGTCTGCCACGTGGACGCTCCAGGCCAGCAAGAAGGGGCACCCTCCTTCCCAACAGGGTAAGACCACAGGGAAGATCTCTGGGGGCCATGGAGGCCAAAGTACAAATGGGAGAACGGTAGAGGCCCCAAGTGTGTCTCTGTCCCTGTGATGGTATCACATCTAGAGTGGTACTGCTTGCCTGCCTTTCTGGCCCTGGTCTCAGAAGCCTGTGTGTAAGTGTGTTGAGGGCAGCTGTGTGTTTTCACATGCTGAGGAATGCCTCTTCATGGCCAGGACCTATCTACCTCTAAAGTCCCTAGGCAGAAGGTGTCTGGAACACCCTCTTCTCATGGACTCTGCTATGGCCCCTGCCTGCTTTGTTTTACTGAACCCAGACTCCTTTGAACTTGCTCTGGGAGGGCCTTCCCATTTGAGTTCCCATCTAGAGAGGGATTTTGGACACCTGGGGAACCATTTATTCTGAAGCCCTTTGAACAGGCAAGGGCACCATCTGACTGGCCATGGCACTCAACATATCTCAAGCTCGCCCTGCATGTCAGTGTCACAGACTCCCAAGTGGCCCTGGACAGGGTGCCAAAGAGACCTGTGGAGGGTAGAGGGAGACCTTTCTGTCTTGTGCTGCATTTCCCAGGGACTTGTGTAGATTAAACATAACAAAGATAAGGAGAGTCTGCACCTGCATGGAACCCAGGCTCTTCCAGACACTGTTTAAATGCTTATGCTTGTTAGCTGCCTTGATCCACACAACCCTGTGGAATCTGTATCAGTGCTCAAATATGTAGCTGAACTGGGATTCCAGCCCAGGAATCTTGTACAGAATCTTAGTTGGCTCTTTCAACCTGCTGTGTCTCTAAAATACAAGTTGTCCTTTATCCTGGTGATGATATCCATCAAGATTTCATTTTTTAAGAAATTTCCCACAGATAGTGTAAAAGCACTCCATCCTTACAGTGTGCAGAAGAGGCAGACAGGCTGAGCTCCTGTAGGTGTGAAGCAGAGGCCACCAAACATGGGGGATTACACACACACACACACACACACACACACACACACACACACACACTGATTATCCTCACTGATTGTCTTCTCCATCACTCTCTCCTTACCCATCCTCCTCTGGGTCAGCTCCTGGGCTTTCCTAGTGATTTGAGAATCAGTTCTTAGCATAAATGAGCAATTCATAAGTCAGTGGTTCTCAACCTATGGGTCATGACTTCTTTGGAGTAAAATGACCCTTTCACAGAGGTCACATATCTAATACTTGTGTATCAGATATTTATATTATGATTCATGACAATAGCAAAATAAAGTTATAAATTAGCAACAAAAATAACTTTATGTTTGGGGGTCACCACAGGATGAGGAAGGTTGAGAACTGATGGCTAGGTGAAATAAATGAGAATTTATTCTGAGGAACCCAAGTTTTATAATGGTGCATAGGCCCAGGAAAATGTTATTTCCTCCTATAGTTAACTGCCTAAATATGATTGGCTGACTGCGAGCTACTTCCTGAGTTGACTCTGGCTACTGGACATTCCTGAGCCTAGAAGTGAATGTTGATAGTTTGGAAATAGCACATAGTGGGCCATCTAACCAGTTCTCTTCCTGTAGCTTCCTCTGGTATAAGGACTGTGGCCCCTTTAATATTTTTCCTCACATGGCAGCCATGGAGGACTATGGAGCAGGCACAGTTGTTTCTAAGTACCACATCAATTGCATCATTTGAGCCTTTTGTTTTAAAAAAAAAAAAAAGTAAAGTCATGTGTTTCTCTAAGACTCCTGGACTGATCAAGGTCTCCTAGTGACTGGGAACTGTGAGTGCTTTCTAATTGATAAGGTGTCCTTCTGGGTTTCAGGTACCAGTACCCCACCATGGATGAGCTAGCCAAAATGCTGCCTCGCATTCTTACACACTTAAGGTGAGTCCAAACTACAGTCTTCCACTTGGCGATCCTCACTGTTGGAAATCAACCAGGCTTCCACTCCTGAGATGCTCTGCCCCTGAGCTGTGACCCCCACACACACTATGTTCTGCTTCCTCTCCTCTGTTTGTGGATATCCCTGCAACTGTAATTTAATGAGCAAAAGAGAGGAGTCACTGGGTTTATTGACCTTAGTGAGATCCACTGCCCGATAACCAATCACAAAGTGAGACCGGGAGTGTAGTTCAGTGATTGTGCCTGTGTCTAGCAAGCACTGTGTTCTCAGATTCATCATTAGTACCTTCAACACAGAGAAAAACAGGATGCACCAAAGTGGGTGCTAACTGATGGCAACATTCACAGGCAGATTTGACAGAATCTGCAGATGGATTTGAGGTAGTTGAGGTAGTAGGGCAATAAAGAGGAATTCCAGATTTCAGGCATTTTTCATTTTGTTGTACCTGGAGTCCAGACCCCCAAAAAGATCACCAAGAGACCGATCCAATTGGACAGCAAAGTCTTTTTATTGACAATCTGGCTTGAGTTACTCCATCTGTTAGATGCAGCAGTGGAATGGGACTGACCCTGAGCAGCATGAGGCAGGGATTTGGGGGGTTACAGTCCTGGGATTGGTCTAGGTTCAGGCTTGGGGTACCTGTTGTGAATTCATTAGCTGCCTTAAATTCTGGGGATGATTCAACATGGGCCTTAAGGTTTACCTATATCAGCAGATCAGCAGAGATGTACCTGGAGACTGTTTTATTGTTAATGTTCCTTTCCCAGAAAGAGAATGTTTGAAATATCAGGTATTTCCCCTTAGATGCTGGCTCCTCCCTGGATGGCGTCCACTCATAGACCCTTCCTGGAACCACCGGATACTGCCAGCCAGGGCCTGCTGTCTGTCTTTCATTAAGCCTGTCATAGTAGTTGTGTGGTCAAGCTGCTCTGGGCCCCACAATTTAAGCTTAAAAACAAATTTTAAAGTAGGTAGCATGCCTGCTAGGAAGTCTAGCCATGAGGTCCTGGGTTCAGTCCTCAGTGGGTGAGGCTGTGAAAGAGGAAGGGAAGGGAAGGGGGAGGAGAGAGAAGGGGCGGTGTTTTTGTCACATAAGGAAGGCACTAAAGCCTGAGACTATGAACAAGATTCCCCAAGTTCTCACAGCTAAGTGTCGGAGCCTGGCTACATGCCCAGTTTGTATTCCTTCTGTTATACAATGCTGCCACAGAGGTAAGACACTGTCTGCCTCTGGACAGCCCCATCACAAGAAACCCTTCATCCAGCAAACGATGGAAGCAGATGCAGAGATCCATAGCTAAGCACCGGGTCAAGCTCCCACTCCAGCTGAAGAGAAAGAGGAGAGAGTATGTGAGCAAAGGGATCAGGATCATGAGGAGGAGACCCAGGGAGATGGCTGACCTGAGCTATTTGGAGCTCACTGACTCTGAAATAACAGCAGAGGAACCTTAACTGAACAGAACTAACCCCTCGGAATGTAGATGACAGTCAAACAGTGTGGGCAGTTTGTGGAGCCTCTTGCAGTAGGACCAGAGTTTATTCCTGGTGCATGAACTGACATCTCAGAGCCCATTCCCTACAGAGGAACACCTACCGCAGCCTTGATACTGGTGTTGGGGTGGGGACGACTTTGTCCTCCCTCAACTGGATATGCTAGACCAAACTGACTCACTTTGGGAGTCCTAGCCCTCCCTTGGGGGTGGGAGGGAGGTTGGGGGAGGACGGGAGGAGGAGAGGGAGGGGGAGCAGTGGTGGGTAAGGGAAAAAAATTTTAAAAAAGAAGTAAGACGCTGTGACCTGTCTGTCTGCCTTGTTCAGTCTGAAGAGCATCATTGGTATTGGAGTTGGAGCAGGAGCCTACATCCTCAGCAGATTTGCAGTAAGTACAGGAAGGATTAGTCTCAACTCCCTCAGGCAGTGTGTGAGGCCCAGCTGGGAGCCTGCTTGTGCAGCATTTGTAAATTCAGCTGCTCCAGCCACATGTGTGTGTAAAGGCTTACTTTGTGTGTAGAGGACTTGAAAATCCACAAATGAGGACAGAACATGGTAGGGACCCAGATGCAGCTTCTGGGGGGGATTGTTAAAGCCATGAAAAGTGAGCTGAGGAGACTTGACATCATAATGTGACAAACAAAACAGTGGGGCTGCAGTTTCCTCCCAAACCCTATGGAAAGACTCCTGCTGGGAAAGTGTTTTTAGGGGTGGCATTGCCTAGTCAGATGGCTTCAGGAAAGAAAATTCAGGAGCCCATGTTGTACCTCCCGCACCGGCCCACAGAAGCCCCTGTGCCAAGTGTTTTCAGCACACTTGGCCATAAGGAAGTCACTCTGGGAGCTGAACAACTGCAGCATGCTCTCCTCTGCTGTACACCAAAAGTCTTGTCTTCCCTCAGCACCAGTGCAAGGGAAGGTGGCTTGATAGCACTGTGGGAGGCTGGTTTCCAGGTGCTGGGTCAGCTTTCACAGGTATTGTCTGTGAGTGCCCCAGAGCACCTCTCAGCAACCTTCTGCACCTCACCACACAGGAGGGGGTGAGGCATGGCACCAAGCTGCTGAGCATGTCCACTGCTTTTAAAAGAGTGGGGAGTGGGAGTCTCACCCGGTTGTCTCTGTCTCTGTCTCTCAGCTCAATCATCCAGAGCTGGTAGAAGGTCTTGTGCTCATTAACATTGACCCGTGTGCTAAAGGCTGGATTGACTGGGCAGCTTCCAAAGTAAGTGCTAAATGGTGGTGTCCATCTGTTCATTTTCTGGTCCTTCTCCCTCGCCTCCTCTTCCTCCTACTTTTCTCTTCTCCTTTCTCCTCTTCCTCCTCCTCATCATCTTCTTCCTCCCCCACCTGTTGCTGGTGGTACTAGAGATTAAACTCATAGTCCCATCACACTAGTGAACCATTTTATCACTGAACTTTCCCACCCAGCGCCCATTTTACTTTTTATCTTGAGATCGGATCTCACTGAATTGCTCAGGCTAGCCATGACCCTGTGAGCCTTCAGGTCCAGGGCACTAAACTAGACGTCTCTTGTTCCTTCATAATACTTTGGCTTTTTAACTTTTTGTAAAGTTTGTTTATTTTTATTTTATGTACATAGGTGTTTTACCTGCATGTATATCTGTGTACCGTGTGTGCAGTTCCCACAGAAGCCAGAAGGGGGTATTTGGTTCCCTGGCACTGGTGTTACAGGCAGGTGTGAGCCGACATGTGGGTGCTAAGAACTGAACCTGGGTCCTCTGCAGAGCAGTCAATTCTCTTAACCACTGAGCCATCTTTCTGGCCCCCAGCCTTCTATGAATACAGTTATAAATGTCTTTTACCTATCACCATGTATCTCTTCTTAAAAAAATATTCTTTTTTTTTTTTAAACTTTTTATTTTATTTATTTATATATTTGCCTTGGTGTTTGCCTGGAACTGGAACTACAGACTGTTGTTAGCTGCCATGTGGGTGCTGGGAATCGAACCCGGGTCCTCTGGAAGAGCAGACGGTGCTCTTAACCGCTGAGCCATATCTCCAGCCCCTTAAAAAAATATTCTACGTATAAGTTGATGTGGGATGTCTTTCTGTATGCTATGAATATCTCATCAATAAAGGGACTGTTTGGGCCTATGGCAAGCATCTTAGAAGGGGGCAGGGAAATCTGAGCATAGATAAAGGGGAAGGAGGGTGGAGTCAAAGGAGACATGATCCAGCCTCCCAAGAAGCAAGATGTAAAAAAATGGGTAAGTCACAAACCACATGGCAAGACTGATGAATGGAAATGGGTTGAATTAAGATGCAAGAGCTAGCTAGCAATGTGCCTGAGCCATAGGCCAAGCAGCATGTAATTAATATAAGCATCTGAGTCATTTGAGGGGATCTACACAGTGGAGGGCCAGTCTAGACCTTGGGACTAGGCTGGGCCAGAAACTTTATACTACAATAAATCCTTTGCTAGATACTTGGATTTGAGTACCTGGGTCCAAATTACCCAGGAGACAACAGAATAAGATCTTTTTGACCCATAGTTTCAGACATTTGAATCTGTTGTGGCTGAGAGGAGATGACAAGATGGAGCAGTTGACATCTAGGCGTGCAAGAAGAGGCAGGGCACAGAAGCAACACTAGGCACAGTCCCCGGGTGCACTCCTTACCCCCCCTCTACACCCCACCCCACCCCACCCCACCCCACCCCACCCCCGTGGCCTAGTTTCTCTCTCTACATTGTATTACCTTCTAATAATATCAGGGCATTATGAACCCAAGAAAATAATCCACTCACCAGGTCAGAACCTCAGGATTCAGTTGTTTGGGAAAGCCCGTCAGATCTACTGAAGGATGTGCCTTGGTGATTGCCCAATCAGCTCCCTTTATACTGTGTGTAGTTTTATGTATTCATTTTTTTATTGAATGGGATCTTTGTTTTTGGTAATTTTAGTCAGGATCTTCCTCTGCAGCCCAGGGCATCATCAAATTTATGGCGATCCCCCTGCCTCAGCCTGCCAAGTGCTGGGATATCAGACATGAGTCTTCCTACACAGTTACATGTTGCTTTGTTTTGAGATAGGGCATATGTCCCAGGCTTTGAATTCTCTGTTGTAGCTGAGGATGCCCCTTGAGCCTCTGATTCTCCTGCCTTCAGTTCCCAGATTCTGGCATTATGGGTCTGTACTACCGTGTTCCAGCCTAAAACAACTGGCTTGTGTGTGTATGGAGGCCAGAGGAGGACATTAGACGGTCAGTTTTGCCTTCCTCCATGCTAACGAAGACTCTCTCGGTTCTGTTACTCAGCTTACATCGGGCCATCTGGCTTTCTGTAGGATTCTGTGGGATCTGGGGTTAACTCAGATCATCAGGCTTAAGCAGATAACACTTCTGTCTACTGAGCCAGATCCTGGCACAAATGCTGGGCAAATCACATTATTATTGTTGTGAATTATGTGTGTATATAAGTATGGGTACATGTGAGCCTTGATGCGCCTGTAGACATCACAAAATGTTTTGCCCAGACTGTTTCTCTCCTTTCACCACGTGGGCTCCAGGGATTGAGCTTGGGTTCCCGGCTTGGCAGGAAACGCCCTTGCCTGTGCTTTCTCTCGTTACTCTCTTCCTAAGTATTTGTGTTCGTTGGTTTGTTTTGAAGTGGGGCCTCATTACATGGCCCTGGCTCACCTGGACCAGCGAGGCAAAGCAGCATGGCCTTGAACTTACA
The DNA here is from genome assembly GCA_004025045.1 of Sigmodon hispidus. Taxonomy (NCBI): domain Eukaryota; kingdom Metazoa; phylum Chordata; class Mammalia; order Rodentia; family Cricetidae; genus Sigmodon; species Sigmodon hispidus. Next base: position 4,792 of record PVIH01025801.1, on the reverse strand, counting down.
GCAATCTTTCCGAGTGCTAGGACCACCGGCATCATCAGCTAGACTTCCTAGGCATTCTTTAGGACAGTCAGGCTGGAAAACAGAATTAACCCTGGAAATATGTGAACCTCATCAGAACAGCCAGGGCTAAACAGAGAAACCCTGCCTCAAAGTAGATAGATAGATAAACAGACAGATAGATAGATATATAGGTAGATAGATAGATAGATAGATAGATAGATAGATAGATAGATAGATAGATAGATAAAATTTGTACCTAATGCCAGGCAGTGATGGAGCATGCCTTTAGTCCCAGCACTCAGGAGGTAGAGGCATGCGGATCTCCATGAAGGCCAGCCTCGTCTACAGAGCGAGTTAAGGGACAGGCTCAAAAGCTACACAGAGAAATCCTGTCTCAAAAAAAACAGTAAATAAATAAACAAATAATTTGCTTTTCAAATACCTTCTGTCTGTGGATTTCAGTTTTCTGTTCTTGAATAAAATGAGTGAATGAATCAGTATCTTTAATAAGATTGTTTTTGTTTGCTGTCTGAAAAAGGAAGAAATTTAATTAGCCCTTAAGACTGTTATGCCCAAAGTCGAGACCCTGGAGAGACCACTGGAGACAAGGAGGTAGCAGAATGCAAAAGCAAGGTTTATTGATAGAGACGAGCTAGCTCGTGAACCACTCCAGATGTCCCTTACACCGGAGTCATGCAGGAGGGTTGATTAGGGTCGTGGGAGTGGGGTGGGGTGGGGGTAGGGTGAGGGGGGGTGTCCTTTTATAGCCCGAGGCTATGCATTGTGTTCAGGTGAGGATAATGAGTCATTAGCTAATTGGCTCGTGCTAGGGGCTTTCCAGACTAGGGTGGGGTGCCCGGTAACAACGTGTCAGGCTTTTGATTGGTTAGTACCAAGATGAAAATCATTTTTATTATTATTATTTCTTCCTGTCGTGTTTGGGCTAGTTTTGTGCATGGTCCTATAGCTCATCTTTGGGGTATGGTCAAGCTGTCCTGGTTCTGTGCCCCGGAATGTCTCCTATAGAGGAGGGAAGCCCACCATCAACCCTGAAACTTGCAGCTGGCCAAGGAATGATGGTGGTGTATTTTGACTGGAGCATTTGGTGTTGGTGGTCAGATACCAGGGCCAGGGTGCTATGGATTCTGCAGTTGGAACTTAGGTCATGCTGCCCCTCTGTAAACAGCAGTTTCTAGCTATGGTCTCTGGGATCTGGGTGAGAGACTTTCTCAGGGTTCTGTCTGCTTTAGTTTAGCTTAGTTCTCTAAAATGGAAAACTCCTTTTAGTCCTGGACCCCACCTGTATCATCCAGGTGGCCAGCTCATTCTCTCCTAGAACTGGGCAAGCTCCCGCCAGGAATGTGGAACTGAACTCTATTTTATCTCTATGGCTACTAGAATATAAAATGGCATTTCTTGAACTAAGCTTACTCTCTTAAAAGATATGTCAAAGGAGAGAGGAAACTGTGAGAGCAATGCTATTGACTTTACTAATATAAAAAAATCACTGAGTTATAAATAATAAGTAAGTTAGAAAAAACACCTAGGGGGGCCAGGGAGATGGCTCAGGGGTACAGGCGCTTGTCTCCAAGGCTGGTGACCTGAAGTCAATCCCCAGGACCCAACCGGCTCTCACAGGTTGTCCTCTGACCTCTGCATGTACATGTACACATGCCTGCACAATTACTCAATAAAAGCAAACAGCTTTCCTTACTTAGAGTGACAGTTAAGAGTGCTGCTGCTCCTGCTGACGACCTGTTTGATTACCAGCACCAACATGGGAAGTCTCAAAGCCACCTGCAGCTCCAGCCCCAGGGGATTCAATGCCCTCTTCTGGGCCCTAAGGGCACCTGCACTCATGTGCACATATCCAAACAACACATGGATACACATAATATAAAAATAACAATAAAAAATAAATCTTGGGCTGGAGAGATGGCTCAGTGGTTAAGAGCACCGTCTGCTCTTCCAGAGGACCCGGGTTCGATTCCCAGCACCCACATGGCAGCTAGCAACTGTCTGTAGTTCCAGTTCCAGGCAAACACCAAGGCAAATAAATAAGTAAATAAAGTTTTTTTTTTAAAAAAAAAGAAAAAAAAATAAATAAATCTTTAGGGGCTAAAAAGAGGGCTCAGTGTTTAAGAGCACTTTGCTTTTCTGGAGGATCAGGTCTAGTTCCCAGCACCCACATGGCAGCTCTCAACTACCAGAGGATCTAATGTCCTTCTTCTGACCTCTGTGGGCACCAGGCATGTGCATGTGATGCATGTATATACATGCAGGCAAAACACTCATACAGATAAAATAAAATAAATCTAAAACTTATTTTATTTTTCTTCATTTTAGTTTTTCAAGACAGAGTTTCTCTGTGTAGCTCTAGCTGTCCAGGAACTCACTGTGTAGACCAGGCTAGCCTCAAACTCACATAGCTCTGTCTGTCTCTGCCACAGAGTGCTGGGATTATGCCACTATTGCCCAGCCAAGTTTTTTTAAAATAAATCTTTTTTAAAAATACAGAGATAAAGGAAATGCATTGTATTATATTTGTTATATATATAAATATAAAAATTATATATAATATATATAATTTCATTTCCATGGATCTCACCTATGCTGAAAAAGATTCCTTGTTTTTAGGCTGAAAAGGCAATGCAATTTTGAGACAGTTTCTTGCTAATATAAGCGTTATTTTAATCTACACTGTGTTCATGTGCATATGGAGTCCTAAGATCAGTGTTGGGAACCTGTACCAGTGCCTCACCAGAACCATCGAGGCGGGTTTCTCAATGAAACTTAAACTCATTGATATGGCTGGCCCTACTAATAAGCTTGTTGGGGGAGGGGTTTCTGTCTCTGTCTTCCGAGGCTCAGTTTGCAGATGGGTTGTAACAACCTCCCAGCATTTGTGATCTCTGGGTATCTGAACAATTGCAGTACTTATGTAACAAGGACTTTAAGCATGGGACCATTTCCACAGCCCTGACAATCATTTTTATGTTTATTTATATTATTCTCTGTGTGTGTGTGTGTGTGTGTGTGTGTGTGTGTGTGTGTGTGTACCCATGCCATATCAGACTTGTAGTTATCAGAAAACTGCCCTCTGGATTTGATTACCTTTATCTGCCATGTTGGGCCTGGGATCCTCAGGTTTGGCAGCCAAGTGCATTTCCTAGCTAATCCACCTCTGCACCCCTCCCAACTTTTTTAGTAGAAAATTTGATACCTATAGTGTTTATCAAGTACCAGACACTGTTCCTTAATTATATATATTTATATAATAATTATATATATATACATATATATATATATATATATATAAACTTCTTGTTCTCAGGACAACTCAGAAAAGTAGCATGTGGGGGCTGGAGAGATGGCTTAGTGGTTAAGAGCACCGTCTGCTCTTCCAGAGGACCTGGGTTCGATTCTCAGCACCCACATGGCAGCTAACAACTGTCTGTAGTTCCAGTTCCAGGCAAACACCAAGGCAAATAAATAAATAAATAAAAGTTAAAAAAAAAAAAGAAGAAAAGTAGCATGTGTTAATCCTGTAGAGATATGTATGTCATTTGTCAGGACTCAGTGATGAAAGCGTTGGTTGTCAGTCAGTCAAATGGATGGAAAAGAAATGTGAAAAACTAATAACGAAGTAACAAAATACAATGGTAAAATATGTGATGAAATGTGTACCCGTGAGAAAGGATGGCGATAGCCATGTAAACTCAGCCCTGTAAGGAAAAATTGAGAGTCAAAGGCCAGCCCAGGCCACACAATTAGACCATGTTCCTGTTATTTGGCTATTAAAGGAGATGAGAAAATTCTCTAATTAGGTCAAAATAGACATACACTATGATCTTAATTTTGTTAAATACAAGAGAAGAGGGAAGTAATTTGTGAGTAGTGGCTACATCTTTCTCGGTTAATCGCAAATGACAGCTTTTCATCTTTTTTCCTTTTCTAATTTTATATGAGGATGTATACTTTAATAATTGTTCATAAACTTTCTACCTATCAGCAGACCAGATTCTGAACAGTCTCTCTGCCCCTCCCCACATTTATTGGCTTCCCTAGCTTTGGATGGGGTGTATTAACAATGCTGTTGCCAGCTGCTGTGGAATTCTCTCACAGTCTGACTTCTGTAAAATGGGCTCACTGTCTAGTATCCACCCCACACTTAGATGTGTGACAGCCTAGTGACATTGACAGAACACTCTGGGTCTCTGAGCATCATGAATGGTGTAACACATGAAGTGGGCTGGGTAATTAATAATCCTCCTCTTACATCTGTAGCCTATGGCTCAGTGACAGCCACAGGGTGGATTCAGGTCATCTTTTTCCTTAATCCTTCACCCATGTCCCTGTCTCTCCCTCACCTCCTCTTCTGCATCCCCACCCCCAACTCAGTACTTCACCTCCCATCCAAGAGCTCAGTAGGAATTCCATCCAAAGCCCAGGAAGAAACCTTAAAGGGGAATCAGCACAATCATTTGAGCTGGAAATGTTTCTGAAAATAGACTGTCTCCAGATTGACACAGATTGCTGCATTTATTAGATGTGAGATACACCATTTTGAAATGGGAAGAATTGGGAGAAACATGTTCAAAATGTGAGAACAGTCTGTAAATATAGCTATTCCTCCCACTGCCTGAAACAAAGATAGCTAAACCTGGAGAGAAGTTTTTCTTTGTCTCTTGGATGCCTTGGGCTGGATTGTAAGTTGATATCTACCTGCCATCAATCCAGTGTTGATGCAGAAACAGGCAGGAATGAAGCAGCAGACTGTGCTGAGTGAGTC
>PVIH01025800.1:0-19930 GCA_004025045.1 Sigmodon hispidus | reverse complement strand
TATCCTTATTCAAGGTCTCTTCCCCCTCCCAACACATCTGGTCATTTTTCTTCTCTGCAACTCCCCATCCCCTCCCTGGGCAGGGAGCAGACAGTCCCATGGTCCCACTGACCCAGTAATGCTTAGATCAGTCTCCACTTCTGGCCAAATCCAGTTCTTTCCCCCCTCCCTCAAGAGTGAGTCAGGTGTTCCTCTAGGATTTAGTTCCTAGCAATAAATCTGGTGCTACAGAAAGGCTTCTGCTTTTTTTGTTTTTTTTTTTTTCATTGTGTTAATGTGTTTCTTTTTTTTGAGAAATGAGTTTATTGATATTAAGGAATATTAATGACCTCTGATTGTTATTTCTTGTTATTTTTGGTGGTGGCTTATGTGTATTTCCTTTTTTTGGCTTTTCATCTGTGAGATTATCAACTGAGTGTAGTTGCATGGGTGTATCTGTGTTCCTTAGATTGGATTTTTCCATCTAGGCCTTTCTGTAGCACCAGATTTATTGCTAGGTATTGTTTAAAATTGCCCTGTCGTGAAATATCTTGTTTACTCCATCGATGGTGATTGATAGCTTTTCTGGGTATAGTAGTCAAGGTTGTCAGCCATACTCTTTTAGTGTCTGTAAAACTTCTGACCAGGACCTTCTTGCTTTCATTGTTTCCTTTGAATAGTGTAGTGTTATGCTTATGGGTCTGCCTGTAGAGGTAAGTTGATCCTTTTCCTTTGCAGCTCTTAATAGTTTTTCTTTGCTCTGTATGTTTTGTGGCTTAATATGTGGCAAGTAGATTTTTTGTAGGGTCTAATCTGTGTATTGTTCTGTAAGCTTCTTGTATCTTTTTAGGCATTTTCTTTTTTAGACTGGGAAAGCTTTCTTCTATGATTTTATTAAATATATTATTAATGCCTTTACACTGATATTCTTCAACTCTTCTATTCCAGTTATTCTCAGGTTTGGTCTTTTCACAGTATCCCAAATTTTCTGGATATTTTGTGTTATGGTTTTTTTGGTTTTAGTATTTTATTTGATTGATGTATCTTTTTCCAGTATTGTATCTTCCACTCCAGAGATTCTCTCTTTCATCTCTTAGATTCTGTTGGTTATGCTTGTATCCATATTTCTAGCTCTATTCTTCAGATTATCTATTTCCATCTTTGCCTCATTTTGTGCCATCTTTATTGTTTCTTTCCCAATTTTTAGTAACTGGATGTTTCTTTTATTTTTTGGTTTTCCTTTTTTTGATTTTCTTTGTTTATTTGTTTCAAGGATTTGGTAATCTCTTCCAATTTTTGTTTGTATTTTCTTCTATCTCATTACAATAATTTTATATCCTTTTTAATGCCTTCTATAATGTTCATAAAGTTGTTTTTAAGGTTGTTTCTTTCTGTTTCCTCTTTATTGCTCTTTTAAGGTCTTGGTGTTGTGGAACCACCAGCTTCATCTGGTGGTGCATTGTTGTTCTTTGTATTGTTATATGTACTTTTGCTCTGGCATCTACTCATTGCTTCCTTTGTTCATTCTTAGTCAGCTCTTAGTCAGTTCTTTGCCAGTTCTTTGTCAGTTGTGGATTACGATGTTATATGTCTTCAGTCTGCTCTGGAAATGAAGGATGCATAGTCCCTTACTCTGCTCTGCCCATGAGGTCTGCAAGATCTCTTATTCTGCTCTGGAGACAGAGTTTGCACTGTCTCTTGCTCTGCTCTGGACATGGGGTCTACATGGTCAAAAGATGTTCATGTGCAGCTTGGTTTGGAGGTGGGTTTGGCTATTAGATGTCTCTTCTTCTGTGTGTTTCTGGGATTTTCCTGGGGGGGGGCTGTCCCAGTTTTGTTTGGTTTAGGGCATGGCTGTATATGAAGGCAGAGCTGGAGTTGTGCCCCTGGATTTGCAGAGAAAGTCTCCAGGTGCCCAAAAAGCTAGAATTTGGTCACCTCTTACTCTGGCCTGGGTGCGGAGTGTGCCTGGTATGAAGATATCCATGAATGATGACACAGCTTTCTGTGTAGTTTTCTTATACCATCATTGATGCATTGTTACTTGTTATCACAAGTAATGCTAAAATGATTTAAGATTACATTCTTCAAAATAAATACTAAGCCAAATAATAAAACTTTAAAGTCAAGTTTATATCATGCTTATAAATTTTATACACATTGCCACACTTAAATATCTTTTAAGTCTGAGTCTCAATCTAAATTTCTAATTATTTCAATAAAGACTGAAAACTGAAAGTCTCACTACCTAGTAAATAGGAGTTTTACACAGCAAATATCTTTTTCCAATTTTTTCCTAAGTACAGTGATTTTTTGGAATAGTTGTTACATAGGAAAATTTTCTGTCACCTGATCTACCCTCCCTTTAGCTGTCTATTAGAGTTATGTTTGGGGAATGGAGCAGAATTGCTGGTCATAAATTACAACTGTCTTGTCAGTCATCAGGATAGATTCTCATCATACTTTTACATCTGAGCTACTTAAATTTTTTCATTTCTAAACATGCTGATTAGTATACTACATGTGTTGAAATCAGTGTTCTTTTAGCTAAATTGCTCTTATGAATCTTAATGTCCCTTAATGATTAGTAAATCCATTGTTACACCTATTATAATATTTGAATTTCTTCTAACATTTTTCATGTGGCTAAGAAAATTCAGTAACCCCAAATTTATCTCATTCTGGTTTGTTTGTAACTTCTGACACAGTAGAGATACAGATCTCCTTTTGGCTGAAGTTCTTAGAATGAAATTAATAAAATTTTAACACTCATTTATTTTGCTTAGAATAATTCTAAGTAGCATCTAACACTGAACAATGGCATATCAATATGACAAAGAGGGGTCCACATCAGAATTCTATGATTTCCTTATAGTACTCGGGAATATGAATATAATATAAATTTAACAGATCCATATACCACCCAGATGAAAATTCTCATATCAGTTAAAAACCTTTTTTATTTCTAAAACCCAGAAAAGTTAAATCAAGATATAATAGCAAATTAAACAGACATATAAGCCGCAATGAGACAGTAGCAACAGTTAAATGTGTCTCAAGCAAAACACAGAAAACAACTTATATACAGTTGAAGGCAGGGAAAAATTTGACCAGACCTTCACAAAATAATTAACACTGATTTTCCTCAAATTACTTTACAAAATAAAAACAGAATAAACAATAACTAATTCCTTTATTGAGAACAAAATTCACCTGGAACATAAACTACATGAAGACACATCAAAGAAAAAAAATTACAGATCAATATCCCATGTAAAGACATAACCACATTTTTAAAATATATGATCTGCAATGTGGCTCTGTGACCTTTTCTTAGTATGGCAGATGTGACTTCCTCTGAGTCTGTCTCCTAACAAAATTGTACACTTAGATTCCTCTTTCCAGTCCCTCTCTCTCTGCCTAGAAGGTCTATCTATATCTCCTAGATAGCTATTGGCCAGTCAACTTTTTATTGCATCATTCATGGGAATACATCTTCATACTGCATATAAATAAGCCACAACAAATAATCTCTTTCATAAATTCTATTCACTGAGACACAACATCTGAGACAACAGCCTAAACAATAATCAAAATTTCAGTGAATTCAGATAAAGTCTGGCTTCACAGAGGAGTAAAAGAATACTTGGTTGTTAGACAACACTCACTTAGGCCTTCCATGTAAACAAGCACCAGTAATTTTCTTCCCTTAAAGAAAAATGTCTACTGCTTTAAAAATTTTTATTTTTTTTTAGTTCTTCCTATAAGTGGTGCCTGATACAAGCAAGGAGAATTCACAAGTGATTGAGAGTATTCAGATTAATTGAGACTATTAGAAAACACATTAACAATATAGTCATCACTTGCTATAAGAATTTCCTGGGAAAAATATTTAAAATATAGTGTTTTAGTTAATTTTTTTGTTTCTGTAATAGAATACCTGTGACTAGATATAATCTAAAGCATAGAAGTTTATTTTGACTCAATTTTTCTGCAAGATTGTTTCTCTGGAAGCATAGTGTCAGTATTCGTTTAACATCAGGTATGAGTCATATGACAGAGGGCAAGTAAAAGTATAAAGAATAGAGAAAACACAAAAACGACCTTTCATTAGAAACTATTACCATAGTAATTAATCCAAAATTACAAAATAGGTATAAACATATTCTTTGTAATGATCAATACTTATAGGACCTACCTTACAATGTGAGATCAAATGAATTTCAATTTAAGAGAAACGATAAAAACAGAGATAAAAACTTATATGTAAATTATTTTTCAAGTTTCCAGTAGGCATACTCAATGAGATAAAATTATGCTTGTTTTTAAATGAATTAATTTAATTCCCATAATGTAAAAAAAAGAAACACAAAACAATTGGTAAGAATTCTTTATCAGATGAGAAAAATGTTGTGATATATTCTTATTAGAGAACAAAATTTCAGGTCAAGAATATTATATAAATGTAGGTTGGTAGTAGTGTAAGAGAAGGGAAAAGTTGAAAATGACATAAAAAGGGACAATAAAAATTAGAAGAGGAGAAAAATAAAAGAAAAAATGCTGTAAAAAAGTAAAGTTTAGGGTTTTAGAATATCATGATACCTAAGCCCAGTTATTCAGAGTCACTAAGGAATGATCTCTGACAATCTAAAAATTGGTTATGAGTAAAGCAATGGACATTTTAAACATCGAGAAAAATGGTCATACCAAGGGCAACACAAACATTAGTAGGAGTCTAAGCTTCCCCAGACCCCAGTTTCTTCTTGGTACAGTATGTCTGCCACAAGGAGATGATAAAGCAGATGCAAGACACAGTCAAAATAAGGTTTTGTTAGCTCATCATCTCAAGGAACTCAGTGAAGCCAAGTTTTGAAAAAGTTGGACTAAATAATATAAGGGTATATTATCAAAATTGACCGATAAGATACTGCCAGACTTTGTAAAAAAAAAAAAAAAAAAAAAAAAAAAAAAAAAAAAAAAAAAAAAAAAAAAAAAAAAAAAAAAAAAAAAAAAAAAAAAAGACCTGTAACTCAAAGTCAAACAGCATTTAATGATCTAAAATGCTGGTAAAAATCAAAGTTGCTTTAGTCCTTTCTCTCAATTTGATTTGCTCTTCATCTCTAATAACATAGCCTGGTTTGCTTTGTAGAGTCTTTATATTCCTGCTTTCTAAAAGGTAGAAGTATTTAATGCTATTTACATATATTTCTCCCCATATTCAGTCTAATTTTAGTAAAAATTCTGTCACATCATAGACATTATTATATTTTTGTAATTTGTCATTTTATGTACATAATCATCCTATACTTTCTACCATCCCAATACTATTTACTAGTATTACTGTGAATTTTTCTCTTCTTTTAAAAATTGTCTTTCTAGTTATATAACAATAACTCATGTAAGAGTACACACAACATTATCAAGGGCCTTTTATCTCTAAAATAAAAAATACTTGTTTGAGTTTCTGTTGCTATACTAAAACAGTGACCAAAAGCAAAATAGAAGGAAAAGGGATTATTTTTGGCTTATAGCTTTTAGTTCATTATCAAAGAAATTTAGGGTACAAAATTATGTGAAGAATCTGGAGAGAAGTACAGAATCATAAACAAGGAGGAATAATGTTTATTTGTTTAATTCACAAAGATTGCTTAGCTTTATAGATCATACCCTGTAGCACAAATCATAATTGGTATTACAATAAAAACCAGGATCCAGATATTGGAGAAAATACTAAAATATCAGAGAGACAGAGGAACAAACAACATATAATTCTCACCTAGTCAACTCCTAAGGCCAAATGGGAAGAGCCATCTTTACAAATTCTGAAACTGAATGCCTTTGAATCCTTAGAGGAAGTGAAAATTTGAATTCCATCTCCTTCTACCTTATATTTCTTTCTCTGCTAAGCTATATCACATCCTGGTTGTAACCTTCAATGTTTGGAATAATTGGGTGTATGTTTTCCAAGGACTGAGGATAGAGGCATGATATTCAAAAGGCTTGGATTAAAGGTTAGTGCTACCACTGCCTGGCTCTTTTTGTCCTTGAACTCAATGAGATCCAGAAGGATCAATGCCTCTGCCTTCCAAATGCTAGAATTACAGGTGTGTTTTACTACTTTCTGACTTCTATGCCTAACTTTGTGGATGACTTTGTCCTCTAATTTTCAGGCAAACTTTATTTCTTTAGAGTATACACAATATATTACCACAAAGCCCACTTGCCCAAGAACAACACCATTCAGAGTATGTTGTGCCCTTTCTCATCAAACTTTAATCAAGACATTGCCCCACATACATACTCACAGGCTAGTCTGATACAGGCAATTTTTCAGTTGTTGTTCTATTTCTCATGTTACCAATTTGTATTAAGGTGGCAAAAGTCAAACATCTCAGCACGTAAAATATCATTGATATTTAGTTGAATATTAGTATAATTGCATAATGGGTATACTCCTGTGTAGTAGGATTATGATATGTTGTAAATACTTATCCCTCCTACTTGCTTAATAAAAAGCTGATTGATTAGAGGCAGAAAGGAAGTGGAGTGGGGATACCAGAATAAGAAAACTCTGAGAACATCTCAGAGCAGAGAGAGATACCACAGTGATGCTAGAAGACACAGAGGAAAGAAGTTGAAATGCTGCTGAGAAAAGATACTGAGCTGTATGGCTAAACAAAAATCAGAGGTTGAGTTAAAATGAAGGAGTTAGCAAGATATATGCCTGGGCCCTAGGTCAATTAGTGTAAAATCAATGTAATCATTCTGTGTGTCTCTGTGGGACTGTCAGACTGTCAGACTGCCAGACTGCCAGACTGTGGGTCAGACCTCTGGTCTAAGCCCCAAAGTCCAGGCCAGAAACCAAATAACACTTCTGAATAGTGAATGATGATGAAGATTTGAGAATGGAATCTTGTGCACTAAATACCAGTATAAAAGAAAAAAATGGCAATTGAACCCTATTACTATTAGTTATTGCAAAATGTTATGAATAATACCACTGAAAAAGAAGTGTTTTTTAAAAAGTTTTAGAAAATTATTCTAGTGAAAAGCATTACTAATGGAATAGATCATGTGGAAGAACATTGATCATTGATTTAACACCTGTTCAATTATCAATGCAAAAATAGAATATTTAAGCAAAATAAGATATGTGCCCCTACAAATATACCAATCAAAAAAGAAATAATTCCATGTAAAAGTGACCTCAGAGAAATCTTATGTAATGCTAATGATTAACCATAAATGGGTTTAAATAAATGTATGAAACATGAATAACCCCTTTGATGAACTCCAGATGAACACAGAAAATTGGCTTAATTAAATAAAGAAATAAATGAAAAATATAAGAGTTAAATTAATTAAAGAGACAGACATACAAAAGAAAAGCCAAATCAAAAGAATATTGGTCAGAAAACTCAATAAACTAAATAAGTCGTCATTGGAAAGTATTACCAATAAAATCCTGTGGTGGAAGACAATATTAGGACCAGTGTACAAAGTAGAAAAATTGGTACATTCAATTTAAGACAGTGATTAGTTTTATAAATCATGTTTATAAATATGCAAGATTTTTAGGAAATTAAGAAAAGACTAAATGAATTAATTCTGGACATAGAAAAATAATTACATGTCAAAAGAAATGAAGACACTTCAAATACAATTATGACAAAACCTTTCTTGATTTAGAAAAAGAGAAATTCATACAAGTTCAGTAAACATATAAAATACTACCAAATAGAACATATTAATGAGTAAACTTCTGACATTATATAATATATAAGCCACTAAACATCCAAAGCAGATAAAGTATATTGAGGCCTTGAAAAAAATTACAAAATTATTTGTAAAGGAAAAGATAAAAAAGGAGTACCAGTCATTTATATTTTCTTCTTGGTAAAAATACAGATAATTAATTCCAAGGAGTTTAATTTTTTTCCTAAATCTGCTACTAGAAGAATTGAGGTTCAGGAGTAGGAATTTTATGACACTATAAAATTTGACAGTCTTTAGTTTATTAATAAAGATTAAAAATGGTGAATATCTGAGTTACATTAGCCAAGACATTGTAACAATGGAAAGTTAATAAAAATTAATTTAGTAGTCAATAATCCTGAATCCTAAAACCATATGTGAGGATCAAATAAAATGGAGAAAATAAAGTACATTTTATAGGTTAAGAAATTATGGACTTCTGAGTTATATAGATTTCAATGAGAAAACAACTGATACCTCTCAAAGAACCTAAGTAAATCTAGAACTGTAATGTTGAATATAAAGTGGGTAACAGTATTATAAGCTGAGAACAGAAATAAGCACAACAGAAGAATTATGGACAGAAAAATAAAGAGACCATACTTGAATGAAAAACAAAGCAAGAATAAAAATAAAAACCAAAAGTGGGAAATACCCTCCAACAAATTGGCACAGATGACCACTTCCTAAATATAACATCAGTGGAACAGACACTAAGAACAGCAATCAATAAGTAGGACCTCCTGAAACTGAGAAGCTTCTGTAAAGCCAAAGACACAATCAATAGGACAAAACAACAGCCTACAGAATGGAAAAAGATTTTCCACCAACCCTACAAGTGATAGAGGACTGATCTCTAAAATATATAGAGAACCCAAGAAACTAGACCCCCAAACCTTGATTAATCCAATCAAAAAATGGGGTTCAGAACTAAAAAAGGAATTCTCAACAGAAGAATTACCAATGCCTGAAAAGCACTTGAAAAAGTGTTCAACTTCTTTAGCCATCAGAGAAATGCAAATCAAAACAACTTTGAGATACCACCTGACACCAGTCAGATTAGCTAAGATAAAAGATAGAGATGGCAGCCTATGCTGGAGAGGTTGCAGAGCATGGGGAACACTCCTCCATTGTTGGTGGGAGTATAATCTTGCTCAGCCACTCTGGAATGCAGTATGGTGTTTTCTCAGAAAACTGGGAATCAATCTCCCCAAGGACCCAGCAATACCACCACTGGGAATATACCCTAAAGATGCACCACTCCAAAGACATTTGCTCAACTATGTTCATAGCAGCCTTATTCATAATTGCAAGAACCTGAAAACAATTTAGATGCTCCTCAACTGAAGGATGGATTAACAAATTATGATACATCTACACAATGGAGTACTACTCAGCAGTAAGAAAAAAAGATATCCTAAAATTTTCAGGCAAATGGATGGATTTCGAGAATATCCTCCTGAGGGAGGTATCTCAAACCCAGAAAGACAAGCAGGGGATGTACTCACTCATTAGTGGACGGACTCTAAACAAACAAACAAAGTATGTCCAAGCTGCAAACCATAAACACTGAACAGCTTGGGATCTGAAACACCTTGGACTGGCACCTTGGATCCCACTCCCTCCAGAGGAACACCTGACCCAGTCTTGATGCTGGAGTGAGAAAAGTGGATCTGCCAGTAATGGGTGCTGAACTAAGCCATACTGAGACCTTGGGACCCTCTGCCCTTGCCGGGGAGGAGATAAAGTGATGTGTAGATACAGAGTGACTGGAAGGGGCGAGAGTGTGAAGGGATCTTGAACAAGGATATACATGGATAAAATGTATGACTTTATTCATAATAAAAAAGAAAAACCATGAAAAAATCTAAATGATTGTAAACTCCAAACATCTTTTATTAATATCTCCAGATATTAATGTCTTCAGTACTTCAATTACAAAGCATAAACATATAAATAGATTAAAAACAATATCCACTTATCTGTTGTTTACAAAGAACTCATCTTAGTTTTAAAGGTAAGTAAAAAGAAATAAAAAGTCTTCAAAGCAAATGGAATTAAAAAATGTAGGTATTTCCATACTAATAACTAACAAAATAAAGCAAATTAAAATCAATTAGAAAAAAAGAAGGGGACTTCATTCAAAACAAAGTATTGAGAATCAGGAAAATAGTATAATATTAAGCATTAAGTACATATCATTAGAAGTAAAACAAATTTTATAAAAAGTCATGTTAATGGAATTTAAAACACAAATTATTACAAACTAAACAGTAGTCAGTGATTCCAGTATCCCATTAGATAGGTCATCTCCAAAATATATATATATATATATATGTATATATAACAACACAGATAACAAAAATGAACCACCAGAAGAAACTGGCAGTTTTGTATCAAGAACTGAGCATGGCAGTGAAGAAGAAGCAGAAGGAAACACCCTTAAAAACAACTTTATGAGAATAATAGAAGCCTTAAAATAGAATATAAAATTTTTTCTTAAATAAATAAAAGAAAATGGAAGCAAAAAATTGGAAAAGATGAACAAATTCCTGAAAGAAAATTAAGAAAAAGAAAACAACCAGGTGAAGGAAAAAATCTCAGGAATTTAAAATTGAAATAGAAGCAATAAAGATGGCACAAACAAAGGCAATGCTGGAAATAGAAAACCTGAAGAAATTAAGCAAAACTACAGATGCAAGCATAACCAACAGAATGGAAGATATAGAAATGAGAATCTCTGCAGTATAAGGTTCAATAATGGAAATAGATATGACAGTCAAAGAAAACACTAAAAGCAAAAAAGTCATAGCACAAAAAGTTCATGGCTGCCAATGAAATAGGCCTACTTCCCTTTAAAGGCAGACCCAACAGACTAAGAGCAGATAACTCAATGGAAACAATGAAAGCAAGAAGGTCTAGTCAGATGTTACAGAAATACTAAAGATCATTGCTGCCAGCCTAGACTATACCCAGAAAATCTAAAAGTTACTATAGATGGACTAAACTATAAATTACACAACAAAATCAGATTTAAACAATATATTACCACAAATTTATCCCTACACAAAGTGCTAGAGGGAAAACTTCAATCTAAAGAAACCAGATACACCCATGAAACCGCAAGCAATCAATAATCCCACAGAAGAAAAAAAAAAACAAAAGAAGAAAAACAAACATACATTACCACCAAAAATAGCAAGAAATAACAATCATTGGTCATCAATATCCCTTAATGTCAATGAACTCAATTTACCTATAACAAGAAACACCCTAAAAGGATGGATACAAAAACAGAATTCATCTTTCTGCTGAATATAAGAGACACACCTCAACTTCAAAGACTGTCATAGGCTCTGTGTAAGGGTTGGGAAAAGATTTTCCAATCAAATGGTTATAAGAAACATGCTGGTATAGCCATTCTATTATCTAACAAGATAGACTTTAAAATCAATCAAAAGACACCAGGACAGACATTACTTATGGAAAAATCTACTAATATGAAGTCTCAATCCTGAACATTTATGTCTCCTACACAAGGGAACCTACATATGTAAAGGAAACACTACTAAAGCATAAACCTCACATCACACTTCACACATTAATAGTGGGAGACTTTAACACCCCACTTTTACCAATGAGTAGGTCAATCAGACACTCAACAGACAAATAAGGGATCTAACAGATGTTATGGCCCAAATAGACTTAGTAGATATATAAATAACTTTCTACCCAAACACATAGGAATATACTTATTTCTCAGAACCCCATGGAACTTTCTCTAAAATTGACCACATACTCAGTCATAAAGCAAATATCAATAGATACAAAAAGGCAAATAATTCTTTGTATTATATCAGACCACCATGGGCTAAAGTAAGAGTTCAACAACAAACATCATAAAAAGCATATAAATTCATAGAAACTAAACATCTCACAATTGAACCAACTCTGGGTCAAGGAAGAAGTTAAAAAGGAAATCAAAGACTTTCTAAAATTCAATGAAAATTAATACACAACATACCCAAACATATAGGACACAATAGAAGCTGTGATAAGAGTAAAATTCATAGCACTAGATGCCTATATTAAAAACTTACAGAAATCTCCAACAAGAGACTTAACATCATAGTTGAAGACTTTAGAAGAATTAGATGCAAACTCACCTCCTAAGAGTAGAAGGCCTGAAATCAATACAATTGAAAAAAAGAGAATTATACAAAGAATCAAAGAGTTGGTTCTTGGAGAAAGTCAACAAAACAGATAAATCCTTATCCAAACTAACCAAATGTCAGTGAGAGAGTATGGAAATCAACAAAATCAGAAATAAAAAGGGGGACATAACAACAGATACCCAAGAAATTTAGATCATCATCAGGTCAAACTTTTCAAAGTTTGGGTTAGGGTTAGGGTTAAAATGCAAAACCTAAAATAAGTTGACAGCTTTCTGTGCAGGTACCATTTATCAAAATTAAATCAGACCAGAAAAATAACCTAAAAAGACCTATAACCACCAAGGAAATTCAAGCTGTTACTAAAAGTCTCTAAAGTAAAAGAAGCCAGGGCCATATGGTTTCAGTGCTGAATTGTAACAGACATCCAAAGAAAAATAATACCAATACTCCTCAAACTGTTCCCTACAAGAGAAACTGAAGGGACACTTCCAAACTCTTTTTATGAGGCTACAACCACCCTTGTAACCAAGCCACTCAAAGATGCAACTAAGAAAGAGAATTATTAAATCTGCACACCTATGAACACCTAGTATTTGACAAAGAAGCCAAAGAATATACAAAGGAAAAAAGAATCTTCATCAAATGGTGTTGGCATAACTAGATAGTAGTATGTGAAAGAATACAAATAGATCCACATCTGTCACATTGCACAAAACTCAAATCTAAGTGGATCAAAGACGTCAACATAAACCCAGCTACACTGAACTTGACTGAAGGGAAAGTAGGACATACCCTTCAACACACTGGCACAAGTGGACACTACTTAAATATAACACCAGTAGCACAGACACTAAGAAAAAAATTAAGAAATCAACCTCCTAAAACTGAGAAGCTTCTGTAAGTCAAAGAACACAATCAATAAGATAAAATGACAGCCTATAGAATGGGAAAAGATCTTCACTAACATTACATCTGACAGAAGACTAATCTCTAAAATATATAGAGAACTCAAAAAACTAGAGACCAAAACCTAAATAACCCAACTAAAATGGTGTTCAGAGCTAAAAGGGGGATTCTCTACAGAATTACAAATTCTGGAAAGGCACTTAAAGAATTACTCAACAGCTTTAGCCATCAGAGAAATGCAAAATCAAAATAAATTTGAGATATCATCTTACATCTGTCAGATTGGCTAAGATCAAAAACACAGATGACAGCCTATGCCAGAAAAGATGTAGAAAGGGAAACACTGCTCCATTATTGGTGAGGTGTAAACATATACATCCACTCTGGAAAGCAGTATGGCGGTTCCTCAGAATACTAAGAATCAATCTCCCCAATGATCCAGCAATATCACTATTGGGAATATACCCAAAGGATGTACATTCTTAACCCAAGGACATTAGCTCAACTATGTTCATAGCAGCTTAATTCATAATAACAAGAACCTGGAGCCAACCTAGATGACCCTCAACTAAAGAATTGGATTAGTATGATTATGCAATCACCTCAGCAGTTGAAAAAAATGACATTCTAAGGTTTGCAACAAATGGATGGATTTGGAGAGTATCCCCTTGAGTGGGGTAACTCAGGCCCAGAAAGATAGGCATAGGATATACTCACTCATAAGTGAATTTTAGACAAAAAGCAAAGAATACCCAAGCTGCAAAACCCAAATTCTGAATAGCATGGGATCAGAACCGACTTAAGATAAACATCCAGGGATCCCCTTAGAAGAGAAAATAGAGAAGATCTTCTCAACATATATTAAATCATGTCAGAGAACAATCAAGGAGAGTTTGGAACAAATCATGAGAAAAAGAGATGATAGAATGAGAGGAGCAACAAGAGGGAGAAAAAAAGAGATCTTGGTAGAGATCTTGGTACTGTGGGGTTGGAAAGAAGCTGTGTGCTAGGGAAACCTCAAAGAACTCACAATATATCACTGGCTTGGACTCTAACCAATAGTGAAGGGAATATCTAAACAGGACTTCCTCTATAATCAAATGAATGACCACCCTAGTTGTCATTATAGAACCTTAACCCAGGAAGGAATAGAAGTAGAAGCAGAGATCCATAGATAAGCATCAGGTTGAGCTCCTGGCCTAGCTAAAGATAGAGTGAAGAGAGTTTATATGAGCAAAGAGATCTGGATTACTAGGACTCCCACAGATATGGCTGGCTGGAGCATTTGTTAGCTAACTGAATCAAAATCAGCTCCTGGGGAATCATCAGGAAAAGGAACTGAATCCTGCAAATGTAGATGACTATCTGATGGCATGGATCGTAAGTATAACCTCATGCAGCAATGTCAGACTATGATTCTCTGCATGAACTGGCATCTTGGAGCCCCATTCCCTACAGAGAAATACCTAACACAGCCCTAACATTGTAATAGGGTAATCAAAACTACTTTATATGGATACATCAGATGTAACTGACACCTTTTAAAACTCTTTGCCCTCCTTGAGGAAAGTATGAGAGAAGAGGGTGGGGTGGGGAGGCTGACAGATGGCTGGGAGAAACTAGGAGGAATTAGGAGAAAATAAGGGAGGGCAAGCTGGGGAAAACAAGGAAAATAAAACTTTTTTAAATAAAAATAAATATTAAAAAAATCTAAGATTGAAGCTTGTAGCCTAGGTATCTACATTTATAATAATAAAAAAGCAAAAAGAGCACAAATAAATGACTTGACAATTCAAGAGTTTTAAAACAAGAGCAAACCAAACTGAAACTCCAAAGAGGATAAGAAATAATAGAAAATAAAATAAAAAATTAATTAAATAAAAACAAAGGAGACAATACAAAGAACAAATAAATTTAAAAACTAATTTTTCTGAGTTAAAAAAAAATCAACAAATTTTTGGTCCAACTAACCAATATAAATTCATCTTATACTCAATTTAACAGAATCAAAAATGAATATATATAAAACATGATTATAGATGTCAAAAGATAAAATTATTATTACTTAAACCCTGTGCTCATTTAATTTGGATACTCTAATAAATAAAAATATGACTGACATATAATATAGTTAAACATCCTGTGTTAAATTAAGAAACCAATATCTCAGATAGACCTAGAAACAGGGAAAGTTGATACTATAGTCAAAAGTCTTGTAACTGTAGATTCTAGGCCCAGGTGAACCCGCATCAGAATTCTCTCAGAATTTAAAAAAAAAAAAACAAAAACAAAGAACATCCCATTCATCTTAAACTCTAAAAAATATAGAAAATAGAATATTATTCCAAAAATCCAAAATTCCTTCTGAATCTATAGTTAACCTAATGCTCAAATAAAGGTAGAATTGTAGAACTCTGTCCCTAATAAACATAAGAGAAATCTGTAATAAAAACAATAGCAAACCAAAAACAAACTCATATCAAAACCATCCACTCTTATCAAGTTGACATTATCCTGAAAATGCAACATTGGTACAACATATACAAATAAATAATATAATAATATAATAATATAAATAAAATTACATATTTATCCCTATAGATTAAAAAAGGCTTAGCAAAATTCAAAATGCTTTCATTTATAAAAGTTCGTGGGAAAGTAGGACCTGGTAGAACATAACATAACGTACAATAATATAACATAACATCATAAAATAACACAATATACAGAGGACAGTGTAGTATGATATGTATAAGTATATATGAACAAATCCACAGCCAATATTAACATCAATGAAGAAAAGTGAGAAACAACTCTATTAAAATCAGAAATTAGACCAAACTTCCCGTAATCCATATTCATTTTCTGATATGGTTCTAGAAAAATTAGTGGAGAAATAAAGCAAGAGTAGAAAACTGAAGGGACTTAAACAGGAAAAGACAACTGTGAAGAACTGCAGCAGTAGCCCTTTGTAGCCTGAGCCAGTTACAGATGTCCCACACTAAGCTCTATACAGCTAAATTTTGAGGTTTGTTTCACTCTCGATGTTACTGTACTCTGATTCTTCCTTTGGGAATAAGAGGTATGCAACTTATTTTTTTTTTATTTGATGGCAGCTTACAGACAAGACATTTTAAAAATTTCAGGGAATATTTTAGAGAAATTAAAACTTTAAAGTACTGAGGTTTTGGTTGTTTTGTTGTCTTAAAAATAGCAGAAATTTTAAATTTTCGCTTTTTTTATTGTAATACTGATATGAGATTCTGGATTAAAAACAGCAAAAAATATGGTTTGTTATTAATATATCTATTTATCCAGTTGACAATGGTCAATTGGCTGGTTACTTGTTTGTTTTTGTTCTTTTGTTGTAAACTTCACACCAGCTATACACATCTAGAAAGAGGAAACTTCATTTAAGAAAATGCACTGGAGTAGGAAATCTGTGAGGGTTTTTCTTGATTAATGATTGATGTGGAAAGCTGCAGCCCCTTATGGGCAGTGCTACCTCTGAGAATACAGTCATGAATCATATAAAAATGGAGGCTGAGCAAGCTGTAGAGAACAAACCAGGACAAGTGTTTCCTCATGATCTCTGTTTCATTTCCTGCCTCCCAGTTTCTATTTTGATTTCCTACCCTGACTTTCTGTTATGATATAAACTGTAAGATGAACTAAACCTATTCCTTCCCAGGTTCCCTTTGAAAGGATTTATCACAACAAACTAGGGCAATGATGGAAGAGTCCAAGGAAAATTGTAAGAATCAGAATTTGAGAAGGACTGAAACATAAATGAGTTCACTTAAAGGACTACAGTACATATGAACTCATAGCAGCTACGGTTGTCTACGCAATACATGCATGCAAAAGATACACTGGCATTTTGACAAGTGTAAAATAGAATTTAAAAGTGATTTTACCTTTTATTTCTTTGAAAGCTAAGAATGTTGAACACCTTTAAAAAGTTTTTTTTTGTTGTTTTTTTGTTTGTTTTTTTTTTTTTCCCCTAGCAGATTGTAATTCTGAAATCTTAGCTTACTTCCATGGCCCATAATTTTTGGCTTTTATGTGTAGATTCCTCCCACCTCTCATTTCCTTTCAAAATTCTTATGATTGGAAAGAAGCTGACTTTTGTTATTTATTTTGATAACAGACAACTTTCCTAAAATTGTTCAATGGCTCTAGGTGATATTTTGGTAATAATTTGGTGTTTCTTTTATATGGTAATATATCATCTGCCTAACTGCATGCTTCAAGGTAAATTCTCATAAATTAATATATTTCTGTGATTGAAAATCTCAGAAATGTCAAAATAATGTAGCAAATTTAGAAAAATATTTTTTGTTGTTTATTTTTTGTGGTTTTTTATGATTTATTTCTTTCTATTTTATTTTCATTTCTTAATGTTCTGTTTAAGATTCCCGGGACTATATTTAAAAATATTTGTGAGTGGGTATTTTTGTGTTGCTCCAGGTATACTTTGTATTTTTCACCATTTAACATGATGCTAGCTTAATGCATAAAGCCTTTATCATGCTGAATTATTATTTCTCTATCACTTAGCATTCTATTAATTTTAACATAAATAATGGTGATTTCTGTCATAGGTCTTTTCTGTGTTTGTTTAAAATATATGATTTTTATCTTTGAGTCCACTTATGTGATAAATTAGGTTTAATGATTTATATTTATTGAATCATTATTTTACATCTGAATGAAGCAAACTTGAATATGATGGATCACTCTCTCGATGTTGTCTTGCATTCAGTTTGAAGGATTTCATTGGGCTTTTATTCATCTATCTTGATCATATAATTTGTAATTCTTGTTTTTGTGTCTATCTGTTTTTGAAACCACTGTAATATTGGCTTTGTAAAAAGTTTTGAAAAGATTCATTTCTTTCCTATTTTGTTAAATAATTTGAATAGTAATAAATTTTGTTGAATAATTTGTGTAATTTTATGTAATTTTTTAAATACCTGGTAAAAGTCTGCATGTAATCTCTCTGGTATTAGAATTTTTTTTAGAACATTTTTATTATACCTTCAATTTTACTGTTGCTTATTGGTTTATTATTTTATTAATTACATTTATTTATTTATTTTAAAACTTGACTATAGTTTCCCCTGAGTCATCTTCTCCTCACCGATTCCCCAATCCATTCCTCCTTTAGAGATCAACAAATCTTCTACAGGTGGCAGAAAATCATGGCAGATAAAGTTGGGGTATGACTAAATCTGCTCCCCTCATATTATGTCTGGAAAAGACAGCTCAGAATGAAGAATAAGTTACTGGAAGCCAGCAAAAGTGTTAATAAAAATTCCTGTTTGTACCACTACAATTAGATCAAGATACCAATATGTAACACATGTGTAGGGAGGGGGCTTAGACTGTTCCCATGCTGGCTTCCTAACTGGTGCTCCAGAGTCTGTGAGTTACTGTGAGCTGAGCTTAGTTGTTTCTGTGCATTCCTTTGTTATAACCTTGAACTCCTGGCTCATACAATCCTCTTCCTTGTCTTCAACAGGATTCAGCCCTGTGCATGGCTGTAGATCCTTGCATCTGTTTGCATAACTCACTGGATACAGATACTCTTACGACAATTGGTGTAGTTACTACTCTGATTGACAAGAGATGGCCAGTTCTGGCTACCTATCCAGTACAGCTAGGAGTCGTAACTCTGGTGGTCCCGGAAGATTCTTGGGAGTTTTCTTTGCACCAGGTTTCTACCTGATCTCAAAATGCCCTCATCAAGAAATCTCTTTAATTCTTCTCTCCAACTGCTTCCTTTTACTAATTCAATTCCCCCATGATCTCATCCTCACTGGCATGAAGTCTACTCAGGAAATCTATCTCCCTTTACCAGGGTATTCCTTGTGTACCCATCTTCCCCCTCCCACCAGGTCTTCCCTGTTAGCTAGCTTCTCTGGGCTTCTGAATTTTAGAATGTTTTGTCTTTTACTTTACAGCTAATATCCACTTAGAATAATCATATACCATGTTTGTCTTTCTTGGTCTTGGTTATCACACTCACAATATTTATTTTCTAGTTTCATTTATTTACCTTCAAATCTCCTATTATTGTTATCCACAACTGAATAATACTCCACTGTGTAAGTGTACCATATTTTCATTGGTTGAGGGGCATCTAGGTTGCTTCCATGTTCTGGATGATACAAATAACACTACTATATACATATTTAAGCAAGTTGTCCTTGTGAAATGATTAAATTTTGGATACACACCCAAGATGAAGCTCTGTACCTAGGATTATAGCTGGGTCTTCAGGTAGATTGATTCCTACATTTTTAAGCAATTTCCATATCGATTTCCAAAGTGGCTGTACAAATTTGAATTTCCACCAGCAGAGGATGAGTAAAGTTTCCTTTACTTCATATCCTCATTTTAAGACATGCTACAGAACTATGTAAAAAAATATGGTATTGACAAAAACCAGACAAGTGGTTAAATGACATTTCATCAAATACCCTGAAACAAATTTATACATCTATGGACATTTGATTTTTGACAAAGAAGCCAAAACTATACAGTGGAAAAAAGATAGCTTTCTCAACAAATGGTACTGCCATCCCTGACATATAAGCAAACACAAATAGATCCATAATTATTGTCTTGCATAAAACTCAAGTCCAATTGGATCAATGACCTCAACATAAGTCCTGTTACACTAAATTTGACAGGAAAAAAAAAGTGGTTAAAGAGTCTTGTATACTGTGGCACAGGGGAAGACTTTGAAAACAGAACAGCAGCAGCACAGATACAACTCCTGAAACTGAAAAGCTTTTGTAAGACAAAGAACACTATCAATAAGAAAAAACAGCAGCCTACAGAGTGGCAAGGGATCTTTAACAACCCTACATCTGACAGAGAACTACTATCCAAAATATATAAAGAATTTAAGGAAACACAAACAAGTTACCACCAAAAAATGGCAGGAAATATGAACCAATGGTCACTAATTTCCCTTAATATCAATGGACTCAACTCTCCTATAAAACGTCACACTCTAACAAGATGGTTACAACAACATAAGCCATCCTTCTGTTGCCTACAAGAAACACACATCAAGTGCAAAGACAGACACAGGCTTAGAGTAA
>PVIH01025799.1:0-14177 GCA_004025045.1 Sigmodon hispidus | reverse complement strand
CACAGAGAGTGTGAGCACTGAGAGAGTGAGCGCTGAGAGTGAGCACAGCTCCTGAAGGAGCAGGAGCACTGTGGAGGCTGAGGGCAGGACAGGATGCTTTACTGGATCTGCTCAGGGTACGGGAGCAGTTAGGGAAAAGGAAGTCTGGGCTGGAGAGAACTAGAAATGAAGCCTCAGATCATAAAACCATATTATTTTTGTGTGATTTGCTTACTGAACCAGGCTGTTCCTGCTGGAGACTGGTGGCGGTAGAATGGGAAGGGTAACTAAGAAATGATTGGCTTTTCATAGTAAAGAAATAGGATTTGAGATAGCATTGTCTGGTTGAGGTCTTCATTTTTTTTTTTTTTTGCATTTATTTATATAGAGAAGCTCACATGGTGTGTGTGTGTGTGTGTGTGCGCGTGTGCGCGCGCGCGCGCATGCATGCATGCATGGATGTCAGAGAACAACCTGTGGAGGTTGCTTCTCTTCTGCCATGTGCGTCCTAGGGATAGAACCCCTGTCTGGAAGCTTGGCAGCAAGCACCCTTACCATCCCAGCCTTAGTTATGATTTTTATCCTGGCCCTGTGACCTGGGCAAGTTGTTGAGTCTCTTAGAACCTCGTGTTTCCTCATGTGCACAGTGATGGGTGAGTCCTACAGTGTCCTGTGTCTCTAAAGTCCCTCCTTACCCAGCGGATTCCTGTGACCCCTCTGCTGCCTGGACCTGTGGGTTTGATTTGGCCTGGGAAGCTGCTCAGTCTGCATGTGGCCACTGTATGGTTCTGGCCTTGGACCCTGTGCTATAAGCAGAGCCTGGTTGCAAACACTCAGCTCCAGGCTGTGGCACAGCAGTCACCAGGAAAACAGTCTGGGCAGATGGACTTGAGGAGCTTCTCCCCCACTCCCTGCACCTCCCCCACCCCCTCCCCCCTGTTCGGAACCACACCCTCAAGTCAGTGAGAGTTCACTTCACAGCCTTTCTCTTGGGCGGACAGGTCCATAAAGTGGACCCTGAAGAGTGAGCAGGAGCAAAAGCAGTAGTTTTTAGTCTTTCAAAACTATTTCCTGGGTCATGTTTGACACTAGATAAATGTCCTTAAAAAATGTGTGGAGTGAGAGACAAGAGCCCTAAGAAGTGTATTCCCGGGCTGTCTTGTTCTGCGGAGGCTGAGAGAAGGAAGCGCCACTTTGAGCACTGGCTGAACTGCCAGGAGTGGTCCCTCTCCTTCTTGAAGAGCTGCTGAGTGCCTGCACTTGGTATCCCCATTCCTCTGCTTCCAGGCTCGGGGCGGGGGAATAACCAGGGTTCCGAACACAGGAGTGAAATGGCTTTTCCTGTACAGGCTGAGACGTCCCGATGCCCGTGGGCCCTTCCTGCAGTTGCCCTTTCTAGAGGGAACACTCTCTGGTCAGCCCTTCTTGAGTCTTCCTGGGGAGGTGCCTCCCAGACCTACACTGCTGCATCCCTGGCACAGGGGGACCTACTGGGATTTTATTCTGGAAAGATTTATGAGCAGTACAGTAAATTGAAATACCTTGAAATGGAAGGGTGAATGAAATGGAAGGTATTTTATCAGTATTTTGTGTTGGCAAAAGTTTTAAAGGGTTAGTTTTTAGAAAGTGAAAGTTTTGCTAAGAGGGACAGCTTACCCTTTTCTTGTCCTTAAAGGAAAACTGTTTCTTTTGGAGCATAGATGTAGAGAGAGGAAGGTGACCTGGGCAGGCCCTAGAGAACGCCATCCTTTCCAAGTTAGCCTAGAGTAGAGCGCATGGGGGCATGGAGGACACGTCCCTCGTTCATGTGTGATTCTGAGCAGTATGCTGGATTTAGGTAGATACACTATATGCTAGCAGTTCCAGAGACCCCAGTCTTTCTATCTGCCTTACCAATTCAATCCCTCTCCCAAGAGCCATTACAAAGGTCACCCAAGCCATTCTTGCCATAGATTTTTTTTTAAGATTAAAAAAGAACCATGTCATGGTGGCAAGTGTGTTACAAAGGTTGTGAATGAAGGTTGAGAACGAGCTGGTTTAATCTGGCCTCCTTTTAGAGCAGTGATTGATTAATGCTGCCTGTGTTGCTGTTCCTGCAGAGCTGACCTGTCCTGGACACAGCATAAGTAACGAAGCTGCTGCAGGATGAGAAGATGGCAGCGCGGCTGCTCGCACCACCAGGCCCTGATAGTTTCAAGCCTTTTACCCCTGAGTCGCTGGCAAACATCGAGAGGCGCATCGCTGAAAGCAAGCTCAAGAAACCACCAAAGGCGGATGGTAGCCATCGGGAGGATGACGAAGACAGCAAGCCCAAGCCGAATAGTGACTTGGAAGCAGGGAAGAGTTTGCCTTTCATCTATGGGGACATCCCCCAAGGCCTGGTTGCAGTTCCCCTGGAGGACTTTGACCCATACTATTTGACGCAGAAAGTGAGTTGGAGGAGGCCCAGCTGGAGAGGCCCGTTCCCTCCAGGCGTGGGAGAGGGGAAAAGAACCTGTCTGTGCCAGAGTGGGGAGCCGTGGCTAGCCTTTGCTTCTACCAGGGATTGGTTTTCCCATTTTGTTGCTGCTGAAGGCCAGCTTTGTTAATAAGACTTCTAGTTTTGTTTTCAAGTCAGATTAGGAAAAATAAGAAATTACGAGGGATGGGGGTGTAGCTCCCTGGTAGATGTTCTAGCTTGTGTAGAGCCCCTGTTACTGGGAGAAGGAGAGAGGGAGAAGTGTGGGCATAGATGAAACGTCTCTTTATTAGCATCCAAAAGGGTACCACAACTGTGTGCGGTATCCCTGATGCACATATTCAATTCTGACTTTGTATAGTGTACAGCACTAGTAGGCTGTTGATGGAGTGGAGACATGGGGTGTGTTCTCTATGCAGCCCTCTTTGTGACACGTGCATGGCCATTGCAGGGCAGAAACAGAGAGGCATACTTTGGTTCTGTCATGCCGTAGTCAGGATGGATCTTGTGTCAAAGCCAGTTCTGTTCCCCGGGCAACAGAGAAGACAAGCGGAAGGACAGTCTTCATTTGGCTAAGAGTTCAAACGTCTCGCACATTGTTTGACCAAATCTTAGATTTTTGTCGTGATTATTGTATAAAATGAGACAAGAGGAGAAGCCAAGCCTCCTGGTTTGATCCACTGGCCAGGTAGTTATCCGCTGGATCTTGAGGGCTGACATCAGGATCTCACCTACAACAGAAGTCATTTAACCATCAATGAGTTTTCCTACATAATGGGTGGGGCGATGGCTTTGTGTAGATACATGAATGTGAATAGAAAACTCCGGTAAGCTATCTTTGTTAACACTGGTTCTGACTACTGTTAGTAAATTTTAAAAGAAATTTTAACCTCTTTATCTTGTTAATGGGACAGAAGTAAGAAGTCTGTCCTGTCTGGGATTAGCGAGCAGGCTCAGTAGGTAAATGTACCTGCCACCAAGGTCTCAGATGGCAGGAGGGGAGAATGGAGTTTCTGTAAGCTGTCCTGTGGTCACCTGAGTGTCCTGCTGTGCATACCCTCTCAACAGCGCGCACACACACAATGCATAAATACACAAATGAGTTTTAAAAGGTATTCTTTTTTTTTCTTTTTTTCTTTTGTATTTATCAAGAAAAACAGTAAGTTGAGTTTGAAATGCTGATAAGTTAGCAATAACTATAAAGAAAATAAAAATCATAAGCCTGACTTATCAAGGGTGATAATGCAAATAATTTGCTACACATAAAATTACTTTGTGTTCAGCTTTCCCTCTGAATTTTTTTTTTCTATCCCTGTATATCCTTATTCAAGGTTTCTTCCCCCTCCCGCCACATCAGGTCATTTTTCTTCTCCACAACTTCCCATCCCCTCCCTGGGCAGGCAGCAGATAGTCCCATGGTCCCACTGATCCAATAATGCTTAGTTTAGTCTCCACTCCTGGCAGATCCAGTTTTGTCCCCGCTCCCTCAAGAGTGAGTCAGGTGTTCCTATAGGTGGAGTGGGATCTGAAGGGTCAGTCCAGGGTGTTTCTGAATAAAAGGTATTCTTAACTCAGGATGGATGAGAGAAGCAGCCCAGATGTTCTCTGTAAAGCATTGCCCTTTTCCCATGTGCTTCTGCTGCAGCTCACACAGCTGCCCAGGGTGGGAAGGTGGACTCGGTGGTCCTGAGTCTTCCAAGTTTAAAGAACAAAGCATGAACAGTAGACTGGACAGAGATCTTGACTCCACCATGACTCACTACATTTATTATTTATGGTTTTTTTTGTTGGTATAAATATTGTTCAAGCTACCACAAGTAATTATAGGGGAAACAATAAAGAAAAACACACTTTAGAAAGATAATTTGTGATTTTTAGCAAGTCAGTTTATTTCTCAGAGCCTCAATTACTTATTTTTCCATCTTATATGCAAATTACATTTGATTTCCTCAACTGTAATTTATTTTCCTTTGTGTCTCTTTTCCCTGGGTCCTGCCCCACTGATGTTCTCCTGTTTCTGATGTGGGGTGTCTGTCTGTATGCTGTGAATATCATTGGTTAATAAAGAGAATGTTTTGACCTATGGCAAGGCATCTTAGAAGCAGGTGAGAAATCCGAGCATAGATAAAAGAGAGAGAAGGCAAAATAAGGAAAAGATACAATCCAGTGGCCCAAAAACAATATATAAAAAAATTCAAGTAAGCCAAGCTATGAGCCGCGTGACAAGACAGATTAATAAAAATGAGTTAAGTTAAAATAAAAGAGCTAGCTAGCAATAAGCCTAAGACATAGGTTAAACAACATATAATTAATATCAACATCTAAATAGCTATTTTATAAATGACGGCTGTAAGACTAAATAAAAAAGATTCCTCTAAACCACAAGCCTAAAAAAGCGAAAAACTTTTACTACATGTTTCCAGTGCCTGGGCCATGACTGAGGACTCTGTCGTGAGTCAGATAAGCCAAGCTGTTGTCAGGGGAGATCCACAGTGGCCTGTCAGGGTAGAAGGTTTGACTTCAGGGACTGGGGTGATGGTTCAATTGGTAAAGTATTTCAGATCCTTCACATCATGTGCAGAGCCTGAAGCGTGTACCTGGAGAGGAAGAGGCGGGTAGACGAGGAGCTCACTAGGCTGCCCAGCCAAGCTGATGAGCCTCAGGTTCAGTAAGAGATTTCTGTCTCAAAAATAAGGTGGAAGACAATTAAGGAAGACACTTGACATCCACCTCTGTCCACCAAAGGCATGCATACATACAATCAACATACAAGTACACGCACATATACTACACTCATGGTAAAGGAAAGTTTAACCTCAACCCTTGGCCTGTCATAAGGACAAAAATTTCCTGAGAAGAATAACTTTAATTATATTTTTGGTGATCTTTACATTTTTGTTAAATGTTACTCTTAAGAAAAGTCTATAAACACATACACACAGGGCCATGTAGTCATATGACTAATGGCTACTATAAAGCAATCAAATTATGTCAAGAAAGCATCGCTAGCAGTTCAGATATGTTCATTATATATTAATCTTTATCATCTATCTACCTATAATCTGTCTGTCTATCTGTCTACTTGAGACGGGGTCTTACATAGCTCAGGCTGACCTCCACCTCTTGATTTCTGGGATCACAGGCTGCTCCACCATACATATGTTATGAGATGTTGACACTTGAACCCAGGGCTCTGAGCATGGTAGGCACACACGCCTCTAACTTGGCTGTATCCATAGCCATTGTACTTCTAAATGAAGGACTTTTCATTTGACTGAAAATAACATGCTTTCTCAGCTCACCTGCAAGTCCTTACTGTATTATTGTATTGCAAGTCCTTACTGTATTATTGTTCCTGGTCCTTTTTATTAGACAAGCCCTTGCATGCATGACATCAGCCTTCCCTACGAGAAAGCTGCTAATTAACCCATAAATCAAAAACTTGTAGGGGCGAGGTAACTTTAAGAGAATGTTTCTTTCTGTTTGTTTTTCAGGAATTGTCTTTGCCTTTTGTAAATGATTTCCTTATCCGCAAGCCGCAGTTTCTAATTGAGCATCATCGGGGGACCACAGGGGACTTCTCATTTCTCTCCTCTGTCTTTTCTCTTTTTAAGAAGTTCTGGTCCCATCCTGTTGTGTGTCTCATACTCCAGAAGACTTGGGACCCCGAAAGCTTTGCACCATGCTGTCTGTCGGCACAGTTCCGTATGGATGCTTCCTTTCCTCCTTCCTTCCACACTTGGTGCTGACGCCTTCCTGTGCTCTTATTGGTCAATTTTTGATACGAATAAGCACATTTAAGGAGCAGATACATATCTTGGCTTATCTTGTTTTAAAAGTAGGTCATTTATTTACATGATCAAAAATTCAGAGGTTTTTACTAAAAAGTCTGCCTTTGATTCCATTCTTTGTCCTTCACCCCTCATCTCTCTGCAGTGTTAACCGCTGATGGTGGTGTCTTTCTCTTTACCTGTGCGAGCCATAGCAGAGTGTGTGAGGAACCTGACCTCAGACATCTGTCATTGCCCTCTGTCACCTGCCTTCTCTTACGGCTTATCTTAGAATCTTTTTGTTTGTTGTTGTTTAGGATTTTTGAGGCAGGGTGGCTGGCCTCAAAGCCTCCCATGGGCTAGCACAACCACTGCGGGCCACCACATGCCATGCTGTGGGGTCTTGAGGTTTATCAGTGTCAATTCACACTTTGTTTTTCTTCCTCCAACTTTTTTCTTATAGAGTCAAATCAATGGCCTTTTCTTTACCGCTTACAGTGTCTGTCTTCACTACAGAAAATACTGTCCGTTGCTTAACAGCAATTTGCTGAGTTGTAAGTGACCATGTACGGATTTCTAGTTACTATTTATGTAGGCAGTAGAGGAGTCTATGGTTTAGTTAAAAGCCCTTCTACAGAAGTCCCACCTCTTCTTATTCCTTAGACCTGATGATTGACATGCCTCTGTGTCTTATAGACTGTTATAAGAAAGTCCTAGAAACAAAAGTTTACATCACAGGGTTGACGTGTCTTTATGTACCATGGGGCATTCCTGTTGCTCTAAGTCACATGCTTCTCAAAGTTCAGCTCTCTTCTCCATCTGTGTATTTATTTCTCTACAAACTGAGGTGCACTTAAAGCCGCAGGAAAACCCCCCTGTTTGCAGTGTGGTAAAGTGCTCTCTGCCTCCTCGGTGTTTCCACTCTGCTCTGTGCTCTCCTTTCACCTTCAGCAATGGGAGTTCCAGGCTCCCCCTCCCACCTCGCTTCTTCCCGGAGCTGAGTTCTCTCCCTTCCGAGTTTCTACAGCACAGCCTGTCTTCAGCCCACCATGGTGTCATTTGGTGTAGGTGTGGAGGGCACCTCTGTGCCCACAGTCTTACAGTTTTCTCCTTGCCTTACCAATGACAGAGCCATCAGCCCCTGAAAAGCCTCTCTCTGTCTGTCTCTGTCTGTGTGTGTCTCTCTCTCATGCATGCACACATATTTCCCTGTTGCTGGCAGATACTCCTTTCCAGATGTTTGATATGTCAGCAGATGTGCAGAGTGAGGCTGTTAAGGGAATCTGTGTCCATCAGGTGTGACTGATGTTGCTGGTAAGTTGTTCCACTACTCATTAGTATAGATATTTAAAATTAAAACTATGTATCTTAAAACTTCAGTTATTTTGTCATTAAAATTCCCTCCACCCAATAGTATAGGAAAGTCAAGTGGTATTTCAGTTTTCATTTACCAAATGAACTCAGGACCATGGTGATATAGTGTATGCTTTTTTATTTTTGGCACAAAAGGGGATATGTAATAATATATTGTATATTTAATAAAATTTGTCTGGAATATCAGAAGACAGACTCACCCACAGTCAAACCACAAAGGTCAGAGAGTGGTGATCCACACCTTTAATTCTATCACTCAGGAGACAGAGATCCCATCTCTGTGAATTCAAGGCCTAACAGCCAGGCAGTGGTAGCACAGGCCGTTAGTCCCAGCACTTGGGAGGCAGAGGCAGAAAGATCTCTGTGATTTCAAGGCTAGCCTGGTCTACAAAGCAAGTTCCAGGACAGCCAGGACTACTACATAAAAAACCCTGTCTCGAAAAAACAAAACACAAGGCTGGAGAGATGGCTCTGTCCTCTGATATTCTAGACTAATTTTATTAAATATACAATATATCACCACACAGGACAATGCTTGTGAGGCAGTGAGTGGTGGGTCGCTCTCAGGCCTGGGTGAGTGGTGAGTGGGCGGATACTGAGCTTTTTATTCAATGTCCAAGCATGCAGTTGTGGAGAGATGGACTTTCAGCATTCTTAGGTCAGACTCCTCTCTTACAGCTTTAGCAGTTGACTAAGAGTTGCAAGTGTTGTATCTGACCCTGTTCTCATTCCCTGTTACTTACTTAAGCAGGCCTTTGGCTTCTCTTGTCTAGAAAATCATGGCTACACTAAGAACTCTTCCATGTCACTTACCTAAGCAGGCCTTTGGCTTCTCTTGTCTAGAAAATCATGGCTACACTAAGAACTCCTCCATGTCACTTACCTAAGCAGGTCTTTGGTTTCTCTTGTCTAGAAAATTACGGCTACACTCCGAACTTCTGTCCCACATGTTTGTCAGTGTTTGTAGCTTGACGGCCCTGACAGTGGAGTCCTTGAAGCCTGTTGTACTTTTTTTGTAGTACATGGCACCTGGTGTGTGGGTCATTTACTCCTTCATTGTTCTTCTTCAGTCTTCAATAAAGCAAGGCCTGCTCTCTAGTAAGCATTCTGCAAATATTTGTTGAGTAAGTGCTTGAATCTTAAGAGATAATGCATATAAAAGCCATCATGTGCTTTCCTGAGTGTTGGCAATAGGATTTTTTTAAATGAAAAGTTTTCTCAGCTTCAGAAGTGAACTGCAGGAGCTGGAGAGATGGCTCAGTGGTTAAGAGCGCTGGCTGCTCTTCCAGAGGTCCTGAGTTCAATTCCCAGCGACCACATGGTGGCTCACAGCCATCTGTAATGAGGTCTGGTGCCCCCTCCTGGCATGTAGGCATATCTGCAGATGGAAGCACTTGTACCAAAAGTGAACTGCACTTTTTGTATAGGAAAAACCAGTTAGTATTACATTTCTCCCTTTTCTCTCAAAAATGGTTTAGTTTGGGGACTTAGGAGTAGACTAAAAAAATAGATTTTCTTGATGGTTTAAAGATGTTGGTAGAGGCTGGATCACTGGAGTGCCCACCAGACTTTCTAGGATTAGAAAGGGCTTTGAAAAAGATCATTTGCCATCCCCACCATCTAATGCTTTAGTTGACATACGGGAATGACAACCTTTCAAGCTTGTCCGCACCACTAAGCATTTTCCCACTTTGTGTTATCAGCCTTCCTCTATTAAGGGACTATGAAAAGAAGAGAAACTGATGTGGAGTATATGCCAGTGTGAGTAGACTCATATGTGATAATTTAATTCAGAAAACACTTCTTGAGTAGTAAGGCATTCAGCTCTCTTGTGGGAAACAAAGATTTATTAAAGTCCATTCTTTACCCTAAAGCAACTCATAATGTCGCAGCATATAGCACAGTGTCCCTTTGGATGAGGGGGACCCATGATAATCCCAAAGCTAAAGTAGTGTTTGGATTAGGTTTGAGAGCTAGAACTTTGAAGGACAGAGAACACGTGGGACACAGGAATGGGGACAAAGGAGCAGTGTGTGTAAGGAGAGCCAGGTTGTCTAGCCTAAGTGGGAACAGAGAATGATGAACTGAAGTAACCTGGGGAAGAAGGCTGGATGGAGACTTGGAACCAGATCTTGGAAGGCTGAGGCTATGAGACCTACACGTTTGGTCTTTCCTTGACTACTGAGGAATTGATGAGATCAGGAGTTAATGCAGAGTTTCTAGACACAGAACTCTGGAACATTTTAGCATCAGCCTGAGCTATGAGGATGTCTGACAACCTGTCACCCCTCCAGAGAAGAGCTCCCACCTCCCAGGTGCTTGAGAGCACTAAGTTGTATGTACAGGAGCCGGTGTTGATCTGAATTCTAAGATGGGTTCACCTCAGTGGTGATGTCTGTTGGATCCTTGTAGGAACTAGTTGACTGCCTTCCCTGGATGAAGGTTATAAAAATTTTACTGTAATAAAAGTTGACCTTTGATTTCTTTAGTGATAATTACCATTTAAATGATGGAGGATGTCTTGGTGATCATACTGATCATTTTCTGAAAGAGTTAACTTCATGAAGCCCTGTCCTAGTCAGGGAGAGCGAGGCTGTCATCTCTGCACAGAGGCTTCTCTGACGTCACACAGAAGCTATAAGTACATTTACATTCTTTACATTCAGCCTGGTTGACAAAGCCATTTTTGTTGACTACGATTCTACCACAGGGTCTTTGGTTCATGCTCTGAAGACAGATGCCTTATACGCTCTGCTGAGGCCGAAAACTTCAGTCTATGGAATAATGTTTGAGCATAAAGCTCTCCTGGTTCTAGAGGATGGCTGTCTATGTGCTGTTCAAGACGAGGCCCTCCCCTGCCTCTGCCTGTGTCTTCCTGCTGTCTCTGGACTGTCATGCTCTGGGTCATCTCTTCTTTTCCTGTGTTTTTATCCTTCCTTGCCTGGTGTCCGCTTACCCCGTCTATGAACATAGGCAATGCCTCTTCCTTCTCATGAATCTCATCTCCCTGCTGATCTAATCATTCCTCACAGCTTCAAGAACTATCTAACAGCATCTCACAGCATCAAGAACTATCATGGAGTCTTGACTCCTCCATCCTTCACCTTTCCCATGACATCCTCACAGTCTCCCAAGGGTAGAGGTGTTTTTTAAGGTCGTATCTCACTGAACCTCTCAGCTGTGTTAACACTGCTTTCACTTTGTCCTAAATTCTCTTACCTCTCAGTTTGTTTTCCTTTCTTTTTCTTTCTCTCCATCTTGTTGTTCCCCAAGGCTCTGGCCTTGGGCTGTGTTTTCACTTGGCACTCATGCTGGGTGACCTCACCCTGTCTCAGTACCAAGCCTTTAATTTTGCACCATCAGCCTCTGTGACTTCTTACAACTCAGCATCATCCCAGCCAGCCCTGTGTATCCCCCACAGGTGACCCAGCATGTTCAAAATGGGGCCATTCCTCCCTCAGGCTTCTCACTTTCACCTTTGATAGCACCACCAATATTCCAGATAGCTAAGTTTCTGTGATACTCGGGGATTATTAGCATTTAAGAAATGTTGGTATTATGATGCATTTTTTACTTTTTAAATTGTTTTTATGTGAATGAGCATTTTACCTGCATGTATGTCTGTGCACCATGTGGTGTGTGTGTGTGTGTGTGTGTGTGTGTGTCTGTGCACTGTGTGTGTGTGTGTGTGATGCCTGCAGAGGCCAGATAAGGACATCAGATCTCCTAGAACTGAAGTTCCAGACAGTTGTGAGCACCATGTGGGTGCTGAGAAGTGAACCTACCCAGGCCCCCTAGAAGAGTAGCAAGTACTCTGAACCATCAAGCCGCCTCTCCAACCCCTGGTGTATGTTTTAAAAGTTAGGAAAGAAAAATCTACCTTAAAAACATTAATCGTTCTATTCAGGTAACTTCCTTGCTCACTGATCCTGTGTATGGATGAGCCAGGTTTCCATTCTATAGTCCTGGAACTTACTGTACACAGTGAGAAGCTCCATGCTCTACTCACTCTCGGGAGTGGGGTGGGGGGTCCTAGAGAAAGATGTTTTGTTTGCAGTTTCTGTTATTGTTTGCAGACATCTCCTGTCATTTTGCTCCAGAACTTTAATGTATTGGCTTTTTTAGTAATTTTTTATGCCATATCTTCACTGTGGTATCTGAGGCATTGCAAAAGGTAAAAACTTTTAAAAGATAAAATTAATAAATTTTTAGAGGTGGGTGACCCAGAAAGGTACCCATTTCACTGAGCATCTGACAAAAGTCTGGCTATAACTATAGGTTATTTAATTTCTATTGTATAACTTCTTGTTTAAGAGATTCAGTCATACATTCTATAAGCATGCATAACTTGTCAATTTTATGTGAGATGAGCCTCATAATATATCCTCTGCTTGCTGGGCTGAGAAAAATCATGGTAGATAGAAGACAAGCCCTGCCTTTGTGGCATGCTGTGTCTAGTGATGCTGACACATAGGTTATAATGGCAGTTTCCTAAGCTCACTGCTCTAATAGAAGTGAAAGGGCATGTTGTGAGGCTACACTGAAGTAGAATAATTCTGTCTTAGAGGGCTGAGTGGGGCTACCTGCAGAGGAGGAAGATGTATGTCAGCTGGATCTCCAAGTATCATAAAATGGTTTTTAAGAGGTCACCTGTAAAAGAAGAGAGAGCAGTTAGATATGAGGAGCTGTATATTAAGGCGAAAGACAGAACAAAAAAGGCTAAGTCGTTTGAAATAGTGGATTTATGTGACTGGATCATAGAATGTGTTCTAAAGAGGTCTTGTCTTCTCCCCTTTCAGAGGTCCCTAGGTCTGAAATATTCTCTGGCACCATTTGAGCCTTTTGGGGGTCTCTGGGGGACCTCTGGACTTCAGGTCTAGCTCGTGCATGAAGCTTTAATTGACCCGAGCCCATGTATAGATTGTTGGGGGCTGCAGACAGCTACCCCTGTGTTGGAGCCATAAAAGAAGCAATAGCAGCAGCAGGGTCACACTATGAGACCTGCCCCTGAAGCAGCCTCAATGTTAAGGGCTTTCACTGCCTTTTATTTAATCCTGGCATGTTGGTAAAACGAGGCTTATTGCTCCCATTTCATCTATAAGGGAGCAGCTTCACAGCCTGGAGGAAGTGTCCAGGACTCTGACAGTCCTGGACAACAAGCAACGACATTGGCCTGGATTCCAGGTCTGTGGAGTCACAGACTCAACCATTCTCCTCTGTTGCTTCTGCAAGAGGAAGATGAGAACCTTCTAGATTGTGATTATTCTTTACAGCATGAGTCTCAGTCTGCTGTGTTCTTGGACATCTGCAGTCTTTCTGCTGTAAGAGGAGAAATTCCCATTGAAGGAAGAGGGTCACCACACTCAAAGGATTTTTTTAAAATCAATTTTTAAAGCTTTCTTTCACCACAGTACAGCAAGTAAATTATAAGCATAGGCCTCAGAATTGGACCATTGCATTGTGGTCCTGTGTTCCACAACTTACTATTGTACCCTTGAGCAAGTAACTATAGCTCTGACATAGGGCATCTTCCATAGACTGGTACCTGCCCCAGAGTGGTTGCCATGAGACAGTTATAGTAGGGTGCCTGCCACATTGTGAATGATTAATAAACATCAATGTGATTATTTTTCCAAGTAGACTTATAGGTAAAATTACAGTAACTTGTGTGAGTGTTCTGTGTGTCTCTGACCCACACAAGTGTGCAGTGCCCATGGAGAGACTGGAATGAGTTTGGGAGCCTCCATGTTGGTGCTGGAAGTCAAAGCTGGGTCATCTGGAGGAACTGCCAGTGTTTGTAAGAGCCAGACCATTTCTCCAGTCCCAGCACAGGGCTTTTGTGTTTGTTTCTTTAAAGTCAAGCCTTAGAGGCCTCCCTTGCTCAGTCCCTGGTGTATGGAGCAGAGACTGAGGTGCCTGAGCTTTAACTGTTCATGCATAGCAAACAGAAGCATTTGCCCTGAGTCCTGCCCGGCTTTAGCTCAGTATTTTCAAGGTACCTGAGTTGTATCTGAAAGTGCAGCCCCATTTGTTTTTGATTTTGCCTCTCCAGGACACAAGCTATGCAGTAATGTCACCTGAGACAGCTGTTCCCGGAGCATTAGGCTAGGAATTCCGACTTGGCAGCTCACTTATTTTCTTAATGGCTTCACAGCCTGTTTAGATTCTGCCTTCTTTTTCTTTCTCCCCAGTGAGGGTTGTTGTTATTGTTGTTTTCAGCCAGGATCCTTTTAGAAGCCCAGGAGATCTCAGAGCTCGACCACTGTTGCCCTTCAACTACTCAGCAAACAGAGGGGACTCTTTGAACGGTATCTGTCGCCTGCTCAATAGCAATAGCTGAGTTGACTGTATGCAGTTACTCAGAAAAGGGTCCTGGCCTGCTAATAATTAGTGACGTCTGGTCTAGAAGAAGCTAGTAAGTTTATTGGTTACTGCTTTATTGCTGTGACCCAACAAAAAGTAAGGGAGGAAGGGTCTACACTGGCTCACTGGTCTACACTGGCCCATTGGTCTACACTGGCCCATTGGTCTACACTGGCCCATTGGTCTACACTGACCCATTGGTCTACACTGGCCCATTGGTCTACACTGGCCCA